>ML782364.1:192739-249622 GCA_009831015.1 Picea engelmannii | reverse complement strand
CTGAATACATTCTTTATTACCACAAAAATATAGTGATTTAGTAAGATTCAAAGTATCTTTCAAAAGCAACCATTGTATTCAATCGAACATTGTTCAAAGTATTAGAGTTGGAGTACCATAGACCAAAACTCCACAACCTCTTGTATTGTAAACATAGATCTAAGAAAATATACACAGGATATGTATGTAACCATAGTTAAATACGTGAATAGATCGGTCAAGGAAGGACATGGAACTCAAATACCTTTCGAGGTAAGACACTTCCTTCATTTGATTACATCGACTTGCACAACCTGCAAAAACAGAATTAACGCAAAGGTTTAGTAACTTGCTAGCATTTTAATTCTATGGAAATCAAGCAATAGAATAAGCCAAGTACAAAACCTTATCTTGAGTCTCGACGAAAAACCATATCGCCTTTTGTCCCTTGTGAGACAATCTGTCCATGATCTAGGAGGAGGAGGAGTGGGGCTAGAACCAACTAATAGGTACCCTCAAAAAACATAAAGGGCCCATCATTAATTTCATATATCCGTGCAGAGAGATTTTTACTTCTAAAGTGACAATAAGTAAAGAATTGAAAGCAATTATCATTGAAATAGACCGTCCATAGATTAATCAAACATGAAGGACATAATACTAATCCCCAAACTCTGTACAGAGGAACAAATAAATGAAATAAGTCAACTGTGGAAAGGTCAACGATTAAACAAAACTACCAATTTAAATCCCAGTAACACACAGTTGGAATTTCCGATTTGGTGTAATTATCATAGTGAATAATTATTAAATTAATAAGCATTCATAGAGGCGCATAAAATGTGACCTGTGTATATTCACAATATATCATTAAAAATAAATAGAATTACAGGAAGGAAAATATGAAAGTCTGAGTGCATATAAATTATAGTAAGAACCCAATATATAGGTTAAAGACTAACTGTGTAAAATGAGTTTGAATCCTATGTTTTCATTCTGCGTACATTCAACAGATGAGGCGGTGAATGGATACATGCTTTGGAATGGTAGTTAATAACAAAGATACTCTCTGTTTTATTGGTGAAGAGTGGTCAACATAGGAAAACCCTTTCATAAACGATTTAATTCTATCATTGTATCGGATGAGAGATCAAGTGGATGATCCTGCTGAGGTGGTCGTGAGATAAACCACGATTATTCCCGATAGAGGAAATATTTTCACAACCAGAGGATACAAACAAAAGTTTCTTCAAACGAATAGTGAATAGGTATATGATAAAACAATAGATAGTGAATAGATATATGTTCGTTGCGCTATGATATAACAATATTTTATGTATAGGTACATTTTGATGCACTATGATAAAGAAATATATTGTTATGGATAGTCTATATGATAAACAATGTATTGTTATGGATAGTCTATATGATAGTCTATAGTCTATAGTCTATATTTTTTATCGAAGCTATATGATTATGTAGAAGTGGACAATATATGATTAATGATAGTCTATTATGCAATGTAATATGGATAGGGTGTCTTGACATAGACTAGTGGTTATTCTAAGGGCTATGACAATCATGGTCACAATCTTCTTCAATACAAATAAGTGTATGATTCTAACCCAACAACGACACTATGATGAAATATAATAGTAAGAGACAATTGGATTTTACATCTCCTCCAGTCTTTAAGAGGGATAATGACAAATAATTAAAACTACTATGCATACAATGAATGAATAAGATATATTTAATGGATTATCTCTGTGTCACAAACATTGTTGGAGAGTCAAGGAACTTTAATGCCCCTTAACAAAAAAAAAAATATTTTGGAAATTTGATGTACATTACATATGGTATCAGAGCGAGGTTACAACACTTGGACCTCAGGGAAAGGCCAAAATTATTTTAATTATTTTATTTATGTTGAAGAAAAACTAACAAATACATTTACTATTACAAAAGAAAAATTGTTGGTCTGTTGTGATAATGCCATCACAGAATGAAGAAGAAATCAGAACTGAAGAGAATCCTAATCAAGGACTTCCTAAAGAACCAGGGCATAACCGTTGTTGGAACACATATATTTTTCAAATACTCCATATATTAAAGGATTGGAAGCCGCCTACCTTTTAAACAACAAAACGCTAACGATAAACCTAAAACATTGGATTTCGGGGTTTTGCAGATCTAACAGTCCAACATGTTGAATACCTTAATGCCTGGACATGCAAAGAAACGAAGTTGGGTTAAGATTAATCATGATCGTCGAAACATTAAAGCGTGATTATCACTAATTTAATGCATCGCACCTTCACGAGTTGAGAGTCATGCCTTGAACAACCTTCGAATGTCCCAATATGCGAGGTTGTGAATGTGACTTAAGATAAACCTGGTTAATTATAGGACTAACGATAATTAATTGTTATCATGACTTCGCGATTCAGCAGTTTTTCCTTGAACAATAGCTTATAACCCTAATACTTGAGGTCGTGAAATATCCAAACTAATCGCAATTAATTAAAAACTTAAGCTTGATTAAAGTTAATTAATCAAATCGCAAATTCGGGATTCATAGCTCAGGACTAAGAGTAAAATCACTCGAGACTACGAATTCTGAAAAAAGATTAAGAACTAATCATGATTAATTAAAGTTTTAAGATGGATTAATTAATATCTTAAACAATCTTTTACCTCGTAAAAATTATGGGCGAAAATTAAATACTCTTCAATTCTCCCAAGTCACGAAATATCAAGAATTTATGGAATTTATAAGCAGAGTAGAGAAATGATTGGAAATAAGATCCTTCTTTATCTCCAGATATTTCTATTAAGAGAATTAAATGTTGTGTCAACAAGGACCCGCACAGACTAGAATGCTCAATGTGAAAGGATTTTCATCATTAGTTGAATTTCATTCTAGTTATCATAGAGTCAACTTAGCGAGATAACCATTGTTTGTATTTTCATCCTCTGTGACAGGAAATATAATTTCGAGATTCTATATCATGGCTCCATAGAAAGCGCCCAAAACAACTGTTGAAAGTCCAGGTCAGAGTTCAGATATTCTTTCTGATACCTCGCCTAGAAACATCGACGTAGTCAAAACATGCACACATGTTGTCAACACATTGCAATACGAGTTGATACTGCCCAGACGATTCGAGAGACAACTAAAAATAAGACGTGTATATCAAATACAAGGTTTTTTCTTAGTCAGAGATGCACTAGGTAGCAACAAGGTCGTGGCTCTTTCCCTATTATAATATGATCGGATGGGCACTAGATCACGTAGATGTCCCGACTAGAACAATATTCAATTCTCAGAAGGTGGTTGTTGGGACATTTCAGCCGGAGCATCTACAGGCAATGTACAAATTGTCTCCCACACCAAAATTTACTTACAATGCCAAATTATTAGAGGGTTTCAAAAAGAAAGAATGTGAGCAATTTGGAAAAATCGTATCCGACCTGATCAAGGATTGGTGCTCGCACCCTAAAAATTTTAGAGCTGATTATAATGGTATATACACAATCTCATCGTTATAGCCACAGTTCATATATATAGCGATGATGGTGTGTAGACTTTATGGGAAAGAGAATATTTCACATTTCTATCTCCCATGGGTACCACTTATCCACACAGTAGCAGAGGGATAATCTTTCAAATGGGCCAAAGTGTTGTCAAACAGTCTAGCCAGTCAAATTACAAAATATCGGACACAAAAGGCGAGTGGGAAAGAAGCTTCATTCTTCATGTCTGCTTACATTATGGACACCATTTGCTTCATGAAACCTTTTCTATTAATGATCTGGAGTTGGAATCCAAATAATGCAGAGACTATTCACGTATACCACTCAAAACTTTGGGAAGATAAAGCCAAAGACTTCGTCTATGAGATTTTCAACTGTGTAATGGTACCAATACATGTCGTTATCTTCGGCCACCCACATCCCAGGATTTCAGATAAAATCATGGCCAACTTAGGCAGCGTGGAAAACTGGTACATAAAATAACAGTTCTCTTATATTAGGGTTTTTTATTGTTTTGTTCCCCCATATGCCCTGTCGCTATTCTTACCAGACAGGCTAGTATTTCGCGAGGTTTCCAAGAAAACAGTACTCGACGAAATTAGCAAATAACTCAAAGGGGTTCAGAAAAAGGTACGGCCATTTTTCCCCTACACATTGGTACATTTTCTTTATTATATTTTGGCCATTCCAAAGTGGAGGCCACGGAATTAGAAGAAATGAAGCTGGTAGACATTGAATTAAAGAAGAACGACCCTCATAAGGTCATGGGTAACCACATGGAAAGTTGTGGTCTAAAAATATATCAGCACGAAGATTCCCCTCATGATGAGATTTTTTGAGCGAGATCCTACTCAAAAGTCTTAAGCCAGGTTCAAGCTCTATCACCTGAAGGGATGGTAAAATTTTACAAATTTCCATAGCACCAGAGAAGTGGCCTCCCCAACATTTTGTAGGGAAAAGTCTCAACACCTCCAAGTATATAGAAAACAGAAGAAAAAGGTTCAACAGACACAAGCCCTGGAAAACAAGAAACTCAGGGGAATACAGAGGAAATTGAGACCTCGAAATAGGAAGCCGAGATCCCAAGCCAAGAAGAAATACCCCCAGAGACAGATACACTAGGTAAACAGGTCAAGGATCAAACAAAGATACCATCAAATGGGGCAGGAGACACATCCTTGTCTACATCAAATGAACCAGTCACAGACGCTACCATGAAACAAACATCCATAGAAATCGGTAGTCTCATTCCATTCATCACACCCTTACAATTTACCAAGGGGAACCCCGATGTAGGAACAATATTCAAAGAAGATCTAACACATGTCTCTATAGAAGAGCTACATACTAATGATTTATTTTTTAGCAAGAAAATGAAATCCATGGTGACGCAAGAAAAACACCAAAGGGCAGGTGCAGTGGCTAAAAAATAAAGGGTATTAACTGATGGAGAATCCTTAGAAGAGATAGAATTCACCGAAGAGGTAGCAAGGACATTGGGGGCTTATGCAACAACCAACCAATATTCATTTGGAACCTTGAAGGAACGGCTCAAACAAAAGGACATGTTGATTAGAAAATTACAGACTTAGATAGCAGTTGTAGAGACAAATGCCAGGAATGAGGCATACAAATATCTTGAACAAGCCAGAGCAGCCGACCAACAGCAAATCAAACAACTCAAATCTAATTTTGAGAAAATGCACCAGTCATCTCAAATAATCCAAACACAGGTCGATCAACAAGAGGAGTTAATAAAATAGTTGCAATCTAAGTTAAATTCTACTGAGAGCTTGGTCATAGATATAATGGTATTTTAAACCCAAGCCATGGAAATACGAGGGAAAATAGAGGCAGCTCAATAGGGTCTACTTTCTAAAGTATAAATCATCTAGAATCATTTTCAGATGATAGATCTAGCGCTAAATAATATCACCTTAAGACAAAGAGAATCTAAGGCAGATCGGGGCGCTTTCCAGGAGGCTATTATAGCGATAGCGAAAGAGGAAATGGTCATTGCTTCCAGATTATCCATCCTAGAACAAACCAGAAGTAACATCTTGCTAAAGGCATGGGAGCACAATATATGAGAGAACAGGAAAATGGCTAAAGAGGTGAGAGATTCTTGTGAAGAAACATTTGGCCTACTAAATAAAAAATTGTTAGATCTTGATAAGGAAAGTAGCTTTGGAACATTGGGAAAAATTAACATAGTCAAGCATCTGCTAGATATCAAGGAAAATGTGGAAAGAGACCAAGTTGAACTATCTCAGATAAGACAAGTCGATATTTCCCAAGTAGATAAATGGTTAATAAAGGCAAACCTACAATTATTGTCTATCATCATAAAAGATAGGTAAATAGGAGAAAGATTGTCACAGGTGGAAAATAAGTGTTACACTCTCGAAGAAAATGACCAAATGGAACCTTCCAAGTTGATATCCCAGTTGGTAGAAAAGTGTATCAATTGTATTGAACAGGGGAAAGGGAACACTTCTAGAGGCCAGAAATGCAGTTTCTCATTCTACCTTATTTTGGAGCTAGGTGACAAATAAAGGAAAACACCCGGCCAGCATGAGAGAAGACAAGGGACAATGAAGTGAATCATTTCACCTTCTCATTTGTAACCGAAACCTTTAGAATGATAGAATTTCAAACGCTTAAATCTTGTATAAATATACATTTTGAGAAAGGATCAAGTGTTGATTTTTGCCGATTGTAAAGGAGAAGACTCTCTTTATTGAGAATTAATACAAATGCAGGCCAAAGATTCTACATCTCGTCTATTATGAGTGATGTGTTCTTCTGTCTTTCCATATTCCATCATACTTTCATATACTTTTCTTTGATGAATGCTTAAATCACAATTTAGTACAACCTCTACTATGGTTATATTTCACTTAGTAATTTGATAACAAACAGATTTTCCTTTGTATTCACTGTTAGTAAATACAAGACCTGCATGTTAATTAGATACTATATTTTATACTTCATTGAAGGTTACATCAGTCACTTTTTTCTTATGTTACAAAGTAATATTCTTCTGCAATTGATGCCTTGCTTTTATTAGCAGCTTTATGTTTTTCTTTCAATTCATTCAATATTTCAAATTTAACTCAGATGCAAGAAACAACCTCTGAGTTGTTATAATATTAATTTGATTTAAAGAACTTTTCTCTATAATTTCGGTAGTGAAAGGAAAACATTGAAACCTTTTCCTCATTTCCTGATGCCTGACATTATACTTGAAGCCTTGGAATAAACTCAGGAACAACATTTTTTTAGTGTCGTTGTCGGAGATGGAGAAACGAAGTTATTTTTCCCTGGGAGAACGACATTTGTAAGTTTCTCTCTTTGATAGTGAACAAATATTGAATAAATTATAAAAGTTAAGTTTTTATTATTCACTTGGAAAGTCCACATTTAAATAAGCTAGCATTCGGTCGAACGAACACTAGACAAAACCCAGATGATAAGCAGACCACGCCTATTTCCGACCCCGAAAAATACTAAAACCAAGAGGATTCCTTAAGAAAACTACTACGGTTTACCAACCTAAATCCACATAGTCTAAGTCTAAGATTCCACTTGAACCGTTAACTCCGCAAGAAGTTTCCACCCAAATCCTTTTCAGAGAAACATAGGCTAACATAGTTGAAGCTAAAACCATAAACCCTAAAGTAGTTTTCCCTGAAATTAAAAATGAAGCTTATTCAACTACCTCATGTGTAAGTGAAGGTAAGAAACCTACAGTAAAGCCTGCTTCGATTGATATCCCATCATCTCTCGAGCTAAATTTCCCAAGCTCACAAAGTCTCGAAGATTATACCATACACTTGGATTCAACTGCTATAGGTTCTCCCATTTACATTTCTTGCAAATCAGAAGAACCGAGCCCTCGTATCCCATTCCCCCCTTTTTCAGTTTTTTCATCTCCTGATAAACGATTCTCGGAACCTTTCTCTCTTCATCCCGAAGAAGCTAAAGGATTGTTGTACGTCTTTGAAAACTCTCTTTATAACTTACCAGTTTCCTCTCCCAGAATATCTATGGCCACTTTCAGAGGAGGAGGAGGGGGCAGTCAAGGGCCACCCCCACCCCCCAGAATTGTCACCAAAGTAGCTGCCAGATATGCTCCTTTGGTCCTCCCAATGCCCCTTCATGATTTACTTGAAAACTACATGAAAAACCTACCTAAGTTCACAAGGGAAGAAGATCTAACTGCAACCGAACATATAAATTTCTTTGATCAATTCACAGATATTCTCGGTCTCCAGCATGAAGACGTGTATTCATGGTTGTTTGTTCAAACCTTCGAAGGACAGGTGAGAACCCTTTTTCGAGGTTTGGTCGCAGGTTCAATAGGATCCTATGATGAGTTAGAAAATTATTTTCTCAGACAATGGGGTGAGAGAAAGGATCACCTATATTACTTAACTGAGTTTGGAGCTTTAAGAAAAAAAAAATCAGAAACTGTTATTGAATTCATCCAAATATTTAATAAATTATATAACAAGATCCCAGTTGAAGTTAAACCTTCCCATCCTGTAGCCAAGGTAACTTTTGTAGGATATTTCGAACCCAATTTCACACTATTATTTAGAGAAAGGAGAGCTATCGAACTTACCTGAATGAAAGATGATGTCGTAGATATTGAGTCAAATATGATGGCCTCTGGAAAATTAAAATCGAAGGTGGAAACGGGATATAAAGAGACTAAACGATTTAGGGAACATGCAATACCTTTTGGAGGTGGGAGGTCCACAGACGATAAGATGGATGATATGGAAAAGATAATCAAAGAAATATCAAATAAAAATTCAAATATGGAACTAGATCAATCTAAAGTAGATCATTTCGTTAGGAGAGAATTCAGGAGGAACCCTGATCCTCAAATACAAAAAATATAGATTAAAAGTGAAGATCAAAAAGTTTAGACTCCTTTGAAAAATGAAAATTTTATAGGAGGAAATGACATGAAATAATTTGAGGATTTAGAAGATGATATGAATAATCTCGGTGATGATTACTAGTAACCTCATTTGACTAAACAAGATTATGAGAGGTATTTAAATATGGAACATCGGTCTAATGAGGATGGAAAAATAAATAATACAAAATATTATGCTTGCCAGGGGATCATCAATATTGTAATGGTCGAGCTCCAACATAAGTATAATCTAAGGTCTAAAGCTAAAAATGTAGCAACTACCCAACCAAAGAAAATTTTGCCGAGAGGTGAAATATATGAGCCAGCTTGAAAAGGGACTGAAATACAAAACACCAAAATAAAAGGAGCTGAGATCCAAATAGGGAAAACTAAGATAGTCAAAACACAGACAACAGAAACAAAAATAGTTAAAAATAAAGCAATGCGAACCAATAAATTAGAAAAGAAGGAGACTGAAGTCCCAATCAAAGAAACCGACAAGATTACAGGAGGTTTCAGCCTAGAAAATGAGATTAACAAAATCAAGATATCAATTCCCTTAGTTGAACTGGCAAAGAACCTTGTTTACCGAAAGAAAATCACCAAAATGATAAATTTTTCACATATGGAAAGTTAGGCTGACGTTATAAATTTGGAAGATGATAAGCCTAATATAATTTTTGGTCTGCATTTCGAAGGTGTCGGAGATATCGTCGCTCCTTTCTACATTACACTAAATGTGCATGATCGTCTGCTACATAATTTCATGCTAGATTCTGGAGCCTCACATAACGTGATGCCCAAGGCTATTATGGATAGACTTGGTCTCGAAATTACCAGGCCCTATGGAGACCTGTATTCATTTGATTCGAGAAAAGTTAAATGTATGGGCATGATCAAAGACTTAGTGGTAAATCTTTCACAAATTCCAGTAAAAAATGTTCTAATGGATGTAGTTATTGCTGATATACCTCTGAAGTATGGTATTCTATTATCCAGGTCTTGGGGCACTAATCTTGGAGGATCCCTTCAGCTAGATATGCCATGCACCACGATTCCCATCTTTGGTGGACAGTTCGCCCGATTATACCGGGAAACACGGTTGGCATATACAGTAAGTGATACACGTAATCATAATAATTACCCTATTTATGTCATTGATCAGGATATAGGAAATTGTATTTTATCAATTGATGATGATGTAGATGAATGTATAGAAGAAAATTGCACAAAGAAAAATAAAACAGAAAAAATAAATGAAAGTGTATATAGTACTGGAATTTGGAAAATGTGTTTCGATGGTGCTTCGTCATGTGAAGGAGCAAGCGCAGGAGTACCTTTTGTAGCACCTGGGGATGAGTTTATTATTCCTTTCTATTACATACTACCATGGGACATAGATTACATGAATAATGTATGCGAGTATGAATCCCTAGTCTTGGGGTTAGAAGTTGTTGGGAAGTTAAACATAAAAAACTTGGAAGTCTATGGAGACGCGGAATTAATTGTGAACCAAGTAAATCGGCAGTACCAGGCCAAACACCCGAGATTGAGATCTTATAGAAACTATGCCTAGGATTTGATGGAATTTTTTTTCTCATTGGTTAAGGTTTATTACATTCCCCGTATAGAATATCTACAAGTCGATTCATTAGCCAAAGCAGCCTCAAATTTCCTACCTCCTACAGCTTTTAAACTAAAGTATCACAAATAGATAAGGCATAGACCCTCCATACCAAACAATATACAACACTCGCAGGTGTTC
This sequence comes from Picea engelmannii, assembly GCA_009831015.1. NCBI lineage: Eukaryota > Viridiplantae > Streptophyta > Pinopsida > Pinales > Pinaceae > Picea > Picea engelmannii. Next base: position 239,411 of record ML782364.1, on the reverse strand, counting down.
GAAGATGATGAACAGATCAGAAAATTCCTTGAAATAGTGGAAGACTTTGTTGAAACGCACATTGATCAAGAAAACCAGAACGACCATGCTTGGATTATGCAAGCAAGGGAGGACCCTCAAGAGTTCCAAGAAAATATCGTGAATCACCACATGTTAGTACTAAAAAACAATCAAATCCCTAAAGGTCTAATCCCTCTAGAAAGATTACTTGACCACAATGACATACCATTAAAATATACCTTGCAACCTCAACCAGAAGAAGTCAAAGATTGTGATATAGGCACCAAAGGAAATCCTAGAATAGTAAAAATATCAAAGTATCTTCCTCCTAAGATGAAAGGTAAGTATGCAGATTTACTCGAGCAATATAAAGACATTTTTTCTTGGTCTTATGATGAGCTAGGAACTTATGACACCACTGTGATCAAACACAAGATTTCTTTAAAGCTAGGTGTTAAACCTTTCAGAAAGAAGCTCAGGAAAATAAATCCCATATTATTGCCCGTGGTCGAAAAGGAAGTCCAAAAGCTCCTGGATGCTAAAATAATTGTACCACTTAGGTACTCTGAGTGGGTAGCTAACCTAGTCCCGGTTAGGAATAAGAACGGAGAAATCAGACTGTGTGTAGATTTTAGAAATCTAAATAAATCATCTCTCAAAGACAATTATCCACTACGAAAATGGATCATGTTTTAGAAAAAGTGGTCAGAGAAAATAGAATGTCAATGATCGACGGTTTTTTCGGGTTACAATCAGATTGATGTCAACAAAGATGATAAAGAAAAAACTTTGTTCACCACCCCATGGGGTACATTTATGTACGAAAAAATGTCATTTGGTTTGATGAATGCAAGTACTACTTTCTAGTGAGCTATGGACGTTGCCTTCGTCGATGAAAGAGATAAATTCGTTGTTATTTATCTTGATTATATGAATGTTTTTTTCCAAATCTGACGAAGATCATGTGATACACCTCAAGAAGACGTTTGAAAAATGTCGTAAATTTGGTTTGTCTTTAAATCCCAAGAAATCTCACTTTCCAATGCAAGAAGGTAAACTCTTGGACCATATTGTATCTTGGGATGGAATTAAAATTGATCCTAAAAGGGTCAATGCTATAGACACTATAAATATTCCTAGAAATGTAAAAGAAATCCAATCATTTTTAGGGAAAATAATTTTTTTGAGAATATTTATACCGAACTTTGTTGAAATCGTGAAATTGATTACAAATATGCTTCAGAAGAACAATGAAGTTAAATAGATGGTCGAAGCTAAAGCATCGTTTGCACACATCAAGAAAATTATAGGTGAAGCACATGTACTGGCAAGCCCTGATTATCTGAAAGAATTTTTTATCTTCTCATTTGCATCCGAAAACACAATTGCAGCGGTACTCCTCCAGAAGAACGAAGAAGGTTTGGAGAAACCAATAACATTCTTCAGTAAAAGCCTTAGAGATGCGGAGTTGTGGTACGACATAATGGAAAAGCAGGCACATGCTATGGTGAAGGCACTAAAGTCTTTTAGAACCTATGTGCTACACTCCAAGATCATTGCATATGTACCCACCAATTTCGATAAGGATATATTGGTTCAGCCTGATAGTGATGGGAAGAGGGGTCGATGGCTTGCTAAAATTAAATAATTTGATCTAGAGGTGAAACCGAAAAAACTCGTAAAGGGATAGGGTTTGGCTAAGCTACTAGCCGAATCAAATTTCAGAGTGCTTGGAATAAATAACCTACAAGAGTATGAAGTATATTTGGACATAGACGAATTTGACAACCAAATAGCTACAACCAGAATCGAAGAGAAGTTTGCATCTTCGAGTTGTTATAAAGACATAGTATCTTATCTTCTGACTCTGAAATGCCCAAACGATATGTCTTCGTCTAAAACTAGGACATTGAAATTGAATGGGGTAAATTATTTTATTTCAGAAAGCCAATTGTATTGGAAAGACCCTCTAGGATTTCTACTGGTTTTGTGATATCCCCAAAAATAAAATATTTTTGAAATTTAAATTTGCTGGAAATCTATTTCCGTTTTTAGTAAATTCGAATTTGGAAATTTTTTGCCATTTATGGCAATTCCAAATTTTGAATTTGATATTTGTAATTAAGTATTATGATTGTTGAGTAGAGATCCGATTGGACTCAACTAACTATTTGATTATGACACTTGTATAAAAACAGAATATTTATATTAACTACAGGAGAACAAATGGAACAACCATGTTAAAATCAGCTGACCATGACTCCATGAGTGGGGAACAAGTTGGAACTACCTCTGGGTTGATTATTACAAGTGGCAAATCAAAGATTTGGCCATTGGCAGCCCCTAAAAATTAGGGATTTAGAAAAGTTGTGAAAATCCCCCCCCCAAGGGAGGGAAAAAGACCTGGGCAAAATTGATAAATAGCATATGCGAGGAGGCAGGGCGCTGCCAAGTATGCTGGGGAAAACAATTTTTGAACTCTCTTGCTATTATGAACACTACGGATTGAGTGTGAGGCAAGAGGAGTCTGTTGAAACGGATTTTTCTTGTTGTTATGAGCACTGCTGAGTAAGTGTGAGGCAAGAGGATAACTATTGGAATTGAAGGACATTGTTGAGGAGGAGTTACGAGTTAGCCCTCATGGACTCATGGTCAGGATAGGGGGTGAACTGGGCAAGTGATTTGGCTGCCATGTTCTACAGTTGGGAGGAACGTGGTTGTTCCCTTTGTCTTCTCACGATCTGGTTCAGATATGTTGCTCTACTCCTTTTCTGTTTGAATGATTTTATATCTAATGCAATGTATTTGTTAAATTGGAACTGAAATGATTTCCATTTTCTGTTTGAATGATTTGATATCTGATGTCATGTATTTATTAAATCTGAACGAACGATAGAATTGGCCTTTTATTTGTTGTGATAGTTGAAAGGATTTATGCATGGTTAAATTCTGGAAGAAATCTCCTCTAAATTAGATTCATTGTTATTTTTCTTTCTTTATTCATTGTCTGAGTGAAATCAATGTTGAGATTGGCATATTGGGAGTGAAGGTTATGCTATAATTTCATTAATCTAACTGTATGAATAATGTCGAGAACAACATTCTGAGTGTTGTAAACTATGCCACTTTTTCCTTTCCATTAAACAGACTGTGTAGAGACAAATCTGTAGCTGAGGTAGGAAGACCGACTATTATACTAGTTTTCCCTTATAGTTCATTAACCTAACTTGTATAAAGGTATCTCAAACAAGAGAATAAAAAAACCAAAAATCATACTACTTTAACTAGAATACAAAAACCGAAAATCTATTATATGAACTACTTTAATAGTAAAGGAACCAAATGCACCCTTGCTTATTTCAGAAATTTCCTTTTCCCAAGGATGTACCAATTCGGCTATTCATATTTAGACTTTCTTTTTTTAATAACGATGCACAAAAAATAAATAAATAAATAAATAAGAAGTGTCGAATCGCGAAATGTGAAAGGACTGTGGGCCTAACATTTCGGGATTTCAGGGTTCGGGATTTCGTGGTTTTCGAACACCTGATGCATAAAAAAAATGAAACAAGAAGTGTCGAATCGCGAAATGCGAAAGGGCTGTGGGCCCAGCATTTCGGGATTTCAGGGTTCAGGATTTCGGGGTTAGTAACGAAAAGGAACTTCGTGCATATGTAATAAGCAAATCCCGAATGCCAAAATATCAACTTTGTATTTTATCTTTTTTAAAATATGCTTAGTCTTTGTTTGAATGATTCGTGTATCTGATTTTATGCGTCTAATTGTGCTAAGTTGAAATAATTTCCATGGATGACATCTATTCGTTGTAAGAAGTTTATGTTCAAAGACTAAACTCTGGGAATGGTTCCTCCTGAAACAAAACGCTAGACAAAACTATCTACATATTAACTTGAAAGAATAGATCCACCTACAGGAGCATATTTAACTCTGAAATCAAAATTCTAGGTAGGATTGTCTATGCATAGATGAGATTGAAAGGTACCGATCTATTTAGGCATATGTGTAATTCTGTAATTGAATTTCTAGCAGATCTAGCTTTGAATAATTGAATTGGAGGAAGCATGTACATTTAGTACTTTAGGGTTTCGGGTTTCGGGGTTTCGCGATTCAGAATTTCACGACTCTGGCGGAAAAGATACTAGGCCCTTCGAACTCCCGGGCCCCGAAATGTCATAAAGGGCTTAATAGTTTTTGGCTCCTCCTTTAGCCCCCGTCCATACGATCACGCCCGATGACCTGGGGCTAACTCCACAAAGCACATCGGGGTTTTGTGTACCGGGATTTCGTGACTTGCGAAAACGAGGGCTCTTGCCTTTGGGTTTTCCCAGTGCCGAAATGAAAAAACCTATTCATGCTAAACTGATTCGGGGTTTCATGTACCGAGATTTTGCGACTTGCAAAAATGAGGAGTCTTTACCTTTGGTTTCTCGGGTGCCAAAATGTCGACCGGAAGCCACGTGTTCCTCTGATGGATGGCTATGACCTTTAGCCACGATCAATAGTTTTGATCTTTTCGGGATGATCAATGGTCGCGATCAAATCCCAGCTTTCTCCTTTTTGAAATTTGGGAGAGTCTTCACTCCCCTGCATACACCAGGTTTAGACCTTCTGCATCTTTTCTAGATCCGATGACTCTCGCAGTTTCAACACTTCTCCCCGAAGTGTCTCCACCGTTCATTCCAACTGTTCTCCTGTGCATCCTCCCAGAGGTTAAACTCTGTGCTTCCAGATCCTTTCTCCAACTGATCTAACGACATTTGTGCTCCCACCTGAGCTTTATCTCTCTGAGATCTCAAAGGTTCCTTCGACCTAAGCTTAGATACTTCCTAAATACATATAAGCATGTTAGAGTAGTATGAGAATTAAGGGAAGTGATAGAATTATGGAAGAATTTATCCATATAAGCTTTTATGTTCGAAGTAAACTTGACTGGCGTAATAATGTCATTATGGACAGAAATGAATCTTACCTTCTCTTAAATTCTAAGCTTAAACAAAATTGAATTATGTCATAGAAAAAAAAAATTATGGTGAATTTGAGGTACATTACATATGGTATCAGAGCAAAAGTTACAACACTGGGCCTGAACAGGGCCACATTAATTGCTTAGTATATATTCTGATTTATGAAAAAAAAAAAAAAACTAATAAATCTTGTGGTTACAAACAGAAAGCCTTTTTGTTTTGTGTTGATTATGGCAACAAAAGAAGGTGCAAAAATCAGGATGGAAGGGAATCCACATCAAGGACCTCCTGGAGATCCAATATAGAATAATGATGGAAGCTCACCCACGGAGGTGTTGGAAACAATGAGGAACCTTATTGTTGAACTGGAGGTTTTCAAGGCCGACATTGAAAAATTGAAGAAAACACAACAGGAACAGCAAGAGATAAATGAAGTCCTACTGCGTAGTATAGTAACCAAGAAAATCCCAAAATATGATAAACATGATGAGGAGGTCAGCAAAAGGGCCTCCAAGAATTCTGGTGCGGAAACAGAAAAAGAAGACAGTTCGTTTGAAGGGACAACTTCCGCTGAAGAAAAAACCATACCAGACAGAAAAATAAAACAAACAGACCACCTTGAAGGAGAATTTAAAAAGATTAAACTAGCTACATTTGATGGAGAATCCAGGACAGGAGAAGAAGTTGAGGCATTGTTGTTGGAAATCAAAAAATACTTCCAGATCTACAACTATTCTAGCAACATGAAGGTCAGAATGGCCATCTACAATCTGAAGGGGAAGGCCAACATTTGGTGGCAGGACCTGAAATTGGACAAGGGCCTAAAGGAGAAACAGTTGGAATGGTCCGACTTTAAGAAGTATTTCAAGAAACAATACCTTTCTGAAGGCTATTATTAAAGGAAGACGAAATAATTTTACGAGTTACGACTCGGACAGATGATGATGGAGGACCTTATAAATAAATTTCTAGAACTACTAAGGTTCATATCGTACATCCGAGAGGATAAGGTAAAAATCGAACGATTCTTAAGCTATTTACCACAGGCCTACCGGGACAGAATTGATTTTGACAGCCCCAAATCCTTGAGTGAGGTATTCAGGAAAGAACAAATGTGCTATGACCAGTATAAATAGTGGGAACAGTTTCCCAAGATCTGGAAGGATAAGAAGAAAGATCGAATGAACCAGCGGAAGAAGGGATACTAGCCAGCTCCTTATCGGGATGCAGCAAAAAGTTTTCCAAGGAAAAATTTTCACTCCAATCATCCGAATACGCAAGGTAGCGGTAAATAGGTCAACCTGGGAATGAAGAAGTTTGGGGACAACTTCCACGATCCATTAAAGTGTTGGGAGTGTAGATAACCTCATCTAAGGAGGAACTACCCACGTTTAATTGCAGTCAACATAATTGTTGTTCACAATTTGCAAGAAGCCTCGACAGTGGGAGACGTGGGAAGAAGTCTGCATCGGACAAATGCAACCATATATGGTCGACAAGATGACCACCAGTCCTCAGTGGTAGAAATCGAAGGTAAAATCAATGACACTCGAATTTATGTTTTAATTGACTCTGGAGCTATGCTAAGTTATATTACTCCTGATGTAGTTGAGTTGAATAAACTTAAGAAACTAAAGCACGCAAAATCATGGCTTGTACAACTAGCAACAGGTAGTAAAAGAAAAGTAGTTGACTTTATTTTTGATCTTGAGTTCATCTTAAATGGTCAAAAGATAAGGACCAATCTGAACATCCTACAACTAGGATCTTATGATATGATTATCGGAATGGATTGGTTGGAACAACACAAAGAAGTACTAGACTGTTATACAAAGATACTTAGCTATAAAGACAATTTTGGCACTGTTAGAACAGCCCAAGGCATACCAAAACCTGTATCAGTCAGACAAGTTTCAGCGATGCAACTCAAGAAATGTATTAGAAAGGGATGTCAAGTTTACGCCATCCAAGTAACGAATCTATTAGAAAAAGAAGATAATCCCAAGTTAGAAGACTTTGTTGTCCTACGTGAATTTAGAGACATGTTTGTGGATGAGATACCAGAATTACCTCCTAGAAGGGAAATAGATTTTTCCATAGACTTACTACCCGAATCAGCCCCTATCTCAAAAGCACCCTACCGAATGAGTCTACCAGAACTAACAAAATTAAAAATACAATTACAAGAATTGTTGGACAAAGAGTATATCAGACCGAGTGTCTTGCCATGGGGAGCACCAGTCCTCTTTGTGAAAAAGAAATACGGTACTCTAAGACTATGTATCGATTATAGACAACTAAACAAAATGACCATTAAGAACAAATACCCCTTACCAAGGATAAATGATCTATTTGATCAAGTTGGTGGGGCCAAGATCTTTTCAAAATTGGATTTACAATTCAGTTATCATCAAGTTAGGATAAAAGACGAGGACATAAACAAAACAGCTTTTTGAACAAGATATGGGCACTACGAGTTTGTAGTCATGCCTTTCAGACTCACTAATGCACCAACCACATTTATGTTCTTGATGAACAACATTTCCAGTCAGTACTTAGACAAGTTCATAGTAGTATTTATCGACGATATTCTGGTCTATTCAAAGACAGAAAAAGAACATGATGAACACTTAAGGATAGTTCTGAAAACGTTGAGGAAACACAAACTGTACGCCAAATTTGACAAGTGTGACTTTTATCAAAAAGAGATACAATATTTAGGAAATGTCATTTCCTCAAAAGGTATTGTCGTAGACCCAGAAAAGATAAAAGCCATTATGGAATGGCCAGTACCTAAGGATGTGGCAGATATCTGGTCATTCATGGGAATCACCAGATATTATCGCAAATTTATAGAAGGGTTTTCCAAGATAGCCTACCCTATCACGTCATTACAAAATAAAGGGACCAAGTTTAACTGGTCGCAAAAGTGTCAAGACAGTTTTAACAAGATGAAAGAATTATTGACATCGGTGCCCATTTTGAAGGTAGCAGACCCAGATAAAGACTTCACAGTATGCGTTGATGCAAGTAGAGAGGGACTAGGTGGTGTTCTAACTCGGGAAGGGCATGTGATTTGTTACGAGTCCCAGAAATTAAAAGAACACGAGAAAAATTATGTCACTCATGACTTAGAATTGACAGCAGTAATACATGCCTTAAAAATGTGGTGACACTACATAATGGGAAGGAAATTTCTACTATTGACGGATAATAGCGATGTGAAATATATGTTTAACCAACCAAACCTTAATGCAAGAGAAGCAAGGTGGCTAGCCTTCCTGAGAAAATTTGACTTCGAGGTCAGACATATCAATGGCAAAGAAAATAAAGTAGCAGACACTTTAAGAAGAAGAGTCCATGGGTTATTTGAGGTAAATATCAGCAGGGCAGAAAGTGATCTGGAACAAAAGGTAAGGACGGTCGGTATTAGTGACAGAATTTACACTAAGATGATGGCAGAATTACGAAACAGTACCGCAGAATCAGATAAACCAGATCTAAGTATCGACAAGAAGGGACTATTACGATTTAAAAACAGACTTTACATACCAGATTCAACAGAGTTAAAATTAACATTTTTGGACAAAGTGCATAAGAAACCATATTCTGGTAATCCAGGTTACCAAAAAAACGATATCAACACTTAGAAAACTGTTTTATTGGCCTAATATTAAAGGTGAAACAACAGAATACTTGGCTAGGTGCCAAGATTGTCAGCAGGTTAAGGTCGAACACCAGCATCCAGCCGGCCTATTACAGCCATTACCAATACCAGAATGGAAATGGGAGACCATATCGCTGGACTTTATAACATGTTTGCCAAAAACTCAGAAACAGAATGATTCTATCATAGTTGTAATCGATAAACTCAGTAAGTCTACACACTTTATTCCTGTAAAGTCTAAGTTTAAAGCTATAAACATTGCTGAAATAATAATGAAAGAAATTTTTAGACTGCATGGTATTCCTAAAATGGTGATTTCAGATAGAGACGTAAAATTCACATCCTCTTTTTGGAAGGAATTGTTTGCAGGGCTAAATACTAATTTGAATTTCAGAACGAGTTATCATCCACAAACGGATGGAAAGACCGAAAGGACAAACCAAATCATAGAGGATATGCTTTGCATGTATGTAAGAACAAAGCCGAACAAGTGGGAAGACTACCTACACTTGGTAGAATTTGCATATAACAATGGGTACCAAACTTCGACTAAGTTGAGCCCTTTCGAGATACTGTATGGCAGAAAGTGTACAACTCCAATTAGTTAGGATAAATCGGCTGACCGACTCATTGTTGGACCATAGATGCTCCAAGAAATGGAGAACATGGTAAGGAAGGTACAACAGAACCTCAAAGAAGTACAGGACAGACAGAAGAGATATGCAGATCAGAAAAGAAGACACTTGGAAGTTCAAGTAGGAGACCATGTTTATTTGAAGGTCAAAGTCTGAAAAATCTTGTTGAAGTGCCAAGATGGCACCCAGGTTTTGTGGGCCCTTCAAGATACTAGCTCGATTTGGACCCATAGCACATCAACTTGCACTTCCAGCTAATCTAAGAATTCATAATGTATTTCATGTGTCTTTGTTGAAAAAGTATAGTCATGATCCTACTCATATGATTGATTGGAACTTGGTGCAGGTGGAACCCAAAGGTGATTTCAAGGTGGAACCCCTGCGCATTCTGAACCAGAGAGAAATAGCACTTCGGAACAAAGTTGTCGCTCAGGTAAAGGTGCAATGGAAGCACTTTAGTCTCGAGGAGGCCACTTGGGAGTTGGAGGGAGATTTGCGGAAATCTCATCCAACTATGTTCCAATAAAGGAACGAACACTGACGACAGTGTTTTACTGAAGGGGGAAAAGATGTGATATCCCCAAAAATAAAATATTTTTGAAATTTAAATTTGCTGGAAATTTATTTCTGTTTTTAGTAAATTCGAATTTGGAAAATTTTTGCCATTTATGGAAATTCCGAATTTCGAATTTGATATTTGTAATTAAGTATTATGACTGTTGGGCAGAGATCTGATTGGACTCAACTAACTATTTGATTATGACACTTGTATAAAAACAAAATATTTATATTAACTGCAGGAGGACAAATGGAACAGCCATGTTAAAATCAGTTGACCATGACTCCATGAGTGGGGAACAAGTTGGAATGACCTTTGGGCTGATTATTACAAGTGGCAAACCATAGATTTGGCCATTGGCAGCCCCTGAAAATCAGGGATTTAGAAAAGATGTGAAAATTCCCCCCCAAGGGAGGGAAAAAGAGCTAGGCAAAATTGATAAATAGCATATGCGAGGAGGCAGGACGCTGCCAAGTATGTTGGGGAAAAATATTTTTGAGCTCTCTTGCTATTATGAACACTACAGATTGAGAGTGAGGCAAGAGGAGTCTACTGAAACAGATTTTCCTTGTTGTTATGAGCATTGTTGAGTAAGTGTGAGGCAAGAGGATAACTGTTGGAATTGAAGGACATTGATGAGGAGGAGTTCTGAGTTAGCCCTCATGGACTCATGGTCAGGCTAGGGGGTGAACTGGGAAAGTGATTTGGCTGCCCTGTTCTACGGTTGGGAGGAACGTGGTTGTTCCCTTTGTCTTCTCGCGATCTGGTTCAGATATGTTTCTCTACTCTTTTTCTGTTTGAATGATTTTATATCTGATACAATGTATTTGTTAAATTGGAACTGAAATGATTTCCATTTTATGTTTGAATGATTTGATATCTGATATCATGTATTTATTAAATCTAAACGAACGATAGAATTGGCCTTTTATTTGTTATGATAGTTGAAAGGATTTATGCATGGTTAAATTCTAGAAGAAATCTCCTCTAAATTAGATTCACTGTTATTGTTTTTTCTTTATTCGTTGTCTGAGTGAAATCAATGTTGAGATTAGCATATTGGGAGTGAAGGTTATGTTGTAATTTCATTAATCTAACTGTATGAATAATGTCGGGAACAACATTCTGAGTGTTGTAAACTATGCCACTTTTTCCTTTCCATTAAACAGACTGTGTATAGACAGATCTGTAGTTGAGGTAGGAAGATCGACTATTATACTAGTTTTCTCTTATAGTTCATTAACCTAACCTGTATAAAGGTATCCCAAACAAGAGAATACAGAAACTGAAAATCATACTATAATTGCAATGACAGATCTATTATATGAACTACTTTAATAGTAAAGGAACCGAATGCACCCTTGCTTATTTCAAAAATTTCCTTTTCCCAAGGTTGTACCAATTCGACTATTCATATTTAGACTTTCCTCTTTTAATAACGATGCACAAACAAAACAAAAAAACAAATAAATAAGAAGTGTCGAATCGTGAAATGAGAAAGGACTGTGGGCCCAACAATTCAGGATTTCGGGGTTTTTGAACACCTGATGCATAAACAAAAATGAAACAAGAAGTGTCGAATCACAAAATGCGAAAGGGCTATGGGCCCAGCATTTAGGGATTTCGAGGTTCGAGATTTCAGGGTTAGTAAAGCAAAGGAACTTCATGCATATGTAATAAGCAAATCCCGAATGCCGAAATATCAACTTTGTATTTTATATTCTTTTAAAATATGCTCAGTCTTTGTTTGAATGATTCGTGTATCTGATTTTATGCATCTAATTGTGCTCAGTTGAAATAATTTCCATGGATGACATCTATTCGTTGTAAGAAGTTTATGTTCAAAGACTAAACTCTGGGAATGGTTCCTCTTGAAACAAAACACTAGACAAAACTATCTACATATTAACTCGAAAGAACAGATCCACCTACAGGAGCATATTTAACTATGAAATCAAAATTCTAGGTAGGATTGTCTTTGTATAGATGAGCTTGAAAGGTACCGATCTATTTATAGGCATATGTGTACTTCTATAATTGAAGTTCTAGCAGATCTAGCTTTGAATAATTGAATTGGAGGAAGCCTGTACATTTAGTACTTCAGGGTTTTGGGGTTCGAGGCTTCAGGGTTTTGCGATTTGGGATTCCGTGACTCCGACAGCAACGATACTAGGCCCTTCGAACTCCAGAGTCCCGAAATGATGAAAAGGGCTTAATAGGTTTTGGCTCCACCTTTTTCCCCCGTCCATACGATCACGGCCCATGATCTGGGGCTAACTCCATAGAGCCCATTGGGGTTTCGTGTACCGGGATTTCATGACTTGCGAAAATGAGGGCTCTTGCCTTTGGGTTTTCCCGGTGCCAAAATGACGAAACCTATTCACGCTAAACTGATTCGGGGTTTTGTGTACCAGGATTTTAGGACTTGTGAAAATGAAGAGTCTTGACCTTTGGTTTCTCAGGTGCCGAAATGTCGACCGGCAGCCATGTGTTCCTTCGATGGGCGGCTGTGACCTTTAGCCACGATCAACAGTTTTGATCTTTTCGGGATCATCAACGATCGCGATCAAATCTCGGATTTCTTCCTTTCGGAATTTGGGAGAGTCTTCACTCCCCTGCATGCACGAGGTTTAAACCTCGCGCATCTTTTCTGGATCCGACGACTCTCGCAGTTTCAGCACTTCTCCCTGAAGTGTCTCCACCGTTCATTTCATCTATTCTCCTGCGCATCCTCCCAGAGGTTAAACTCTATGCGCCCAGATCCTTTCTCCAACTAATCTAATGACAGTTGTGCTCCCACCTGAGCTTTATCTCTCTAAGCTCTTAAAGGTTCCTTCGAACTAAGCTTAGATACTACCTAAATACATATAAGCATGTTAGAGTAGTATGAGAATTAAGGGAAGTGATAGAATTATGGAAGAATTTATCCATATAAGCTTTTATGTTCGAAGTAAACTTGACTGGCATAATAATGTCATTATGGACAGAAATGAATCTTACCTTCTCTAAAATTCTAAGCTTAAACGAAATTGAATTATGTCATAGAAATTTTTTTTTATGGTGAATTTGAGGTACATTACAGGTTTGTCTAGTAGAATAAAAAACAGAAAGGGTCATAAATGAATTTCACAAGGGAGTGTGCAGAGGACATCATGCATGGAGAGAAATGGCTTATAAAATATTGAGAGCAGGATATTAATGGCCTAAATTATTCGCAGATGTGAGTGCCAAAGTCAGAGCCTATAACTCCTGCCAATTATTTTCAAGCAAGCAGAAACTCCCAGCATTACCTTTGGTCCCGGCTAAAACGGAAGCCATGTTTCAACAATGGGGGTTGGATTTTACAGGAGAAATTAATCCACATTCCAGTGTGCAACACACATGGATCTTGACCGCTACAGTTTATTTCACCAAATGGGTAGAAGCTATTCTGACCAGAAAAGAGACAGATTTAGTGGTGATAGATTTCTTGGAAGAAAACATATTATCTAGATTTGGTTGTCCCCGAAATATAGTTACAGATAATGCCCAGGCATTCAAATATATGGAAATGGTTAGATTTTTCCAAAAATACAATATTATACTGGGTCATTCTATGACATACGACCCTCAGTGCAATGGGCTAGCTGAATCATCAAACAAAATCTTAATCGCCATAATTAAGAAGGTGTTGAAAGAAAATAAAAAATCTTGGCATGTGCATTTGAAATATGCTTTGTGGGAAAATCGGATAGACACCAAGAAATCGATTGGTACTTCTCCATTTCAAATGGTATACGGGACTGACGTAGTATTATCCATAAATTTGGCTCTACCTGTGATGAAACTTTGGAAAGATGAAAAAAAAGATTCAAATCATGTCACAAGGAGAATAAATCAGTTGATCAAAGTTCAACAAAATAGAGTTGAAGTGGATGAAAATCTTCAGAAATATCAAGACAACATGAAATCCCTATTTGATCATAAGGCTAAAGATAGGGAATTCACCCCTAGGGATTTGGTTTTGAAATGGGACGCCAGGAAGGAAGACTTGAAAAAACATGGCAAATTCGATCATATCTGGTATGGGCCATTCAAAGTTACAACTTCTGAAGGGAAGAACTCATTTCTGCTAGAAAATCTGGATGGTAAAATCCTCAATGCCCCTATCAACAGGCGTTGTCTAAAGCACTTTATTCAATAAACAATTTCCAAAATCCCATTATATATATTGGTTTGTGTTTTCTGTTTTTTATAGTTTTTCGGTAAGTTTTACTTCCACCGCAAATAAAACATGTTAGTGATTTCATATAAAAGGAAATATAAAATAGTTAACACATTGAACATTGTGACTCTTAAAACCCTGGCACTTTTCATGTTGTTTTCATGAAGGATTTTTGTCTACAACTCCAACATCAAAAAGAAGAAGAACCAACGGTCGTATATCAGAAAATTGATTTTCCTGAAATAGGAGATAAATAAATAATTTACTTAGATGAGAACAAAGTGGTAAATCACAGTTATGAATCTCTGAATTGTTTAAATTTCCAATGAATATCACCTGGTGCAACAATGGTCTCATATGTCTAAAGATAGCGCCCGATATATTATCAAAAGAACGAAATTTTACTATAGATTATAAAAAGTTCCTCTGGATAAGATAAAAATAATTAAAATAAACAGAAGAAGAAGAAGTAGAGAGACCTCAAAGAAAAGGTTTCTAGAGTCAGGTTTGTGTTATAACAACTACGTTTATGAAATTTGAAACTCCCTTTTGTCACCCTTTTCAAAATTTTGTGTAGCCCCCTTGATTCCAGATGTCGTCCCATGGCCTCCATAAAGAAAAAGGGGGTCACACTTTAACTCTGAAAGCTAACAAACAAATCTTTGAAAAAGGGAAAGTCCTCGTGGCTCCTCATACTTCTACTGAACAAAAGTATGTATAATCTAATCCTAACTCTCTTAGTTCTTTCAACATGTTTAAAGTGGTTAGTCTTGCTTAATGGAGGCCCCTGAAAATAAAAATCCTCCATAACATTTTTCCTCCAGACTAAGATTTTTTGAAGGTTAAAAGAAGACTAGTCCAGAGTAATCAAAGTGAGTTAACAGACCTTTGTTGCTAAATTATAAACATATATCACCTTGAGTATACTTTATACAAATTTATTTCCCCCACTTCATGTTTTAAAAGAAAAAATATAAGATAGATGGTGAAAGGAAATTCATAAATGATTGCCCCCATCTAGTCCAAAAAGGAGATGATGAAAGGAAATTCATTAAATGATTTCCCTCATCTCAGCATTTAAATGAAAAGTTACAAATTGAAGTGGTGAAAGGAAATTCAATAAAAGGAATCAGATAACTTCACCAGGGTACTGAACAGGCTCGCTAGCAATGAAACAATGTCTAAGATAAAACCATCCACCTTTGATGGAGAATCAAGGACATGTGAAGAGTCTGAAGCATGGATATTAGATATAAAGAAATACTTACAGATTTACAACTACTCTAGTAACATGAAAGCCAGGATGTCCATTTATAACTTGAAGGGAAAAGAAAGTATCTGGTAGCAAGACCTGAAATTGGCTAAGGGATTGAAAGAGAAACAAATGGAATGGTCAAATTTTAAAAAATATTTCAAGAAGCAATATTTGTCATAAAGCTATTAGGAAAGAAAAACTAAGCAGTTTTACGAGCTAAGACTCGGACAAATGAGCATGGACAATATGATAAATAAATTTCTAGAACTATTGAGATTTGTACCATAAAATAAGGAAGACAAAGTAAAGATGTGATGATTCTTAAGTTGTCTACGACAGTCGTACAAAGACAGAATTGAATTTGACAATCCCAAGTATTTAAATGAAGTGTTTATAAAGGCTCAGATGTGCTATGATCAGTACAAACAAAGGTTTGAAATTCCCAAGGCATGGAAGGACAAGAAACAATACATAATGAATCAACGAAAGAAAGGCTTCCAACCAGCTCCTTTCTTTAATATGGAAAAAAGTTTCCAAAAGAAGGACTATCATTCAAACACTCATAGTACTTAAGGAGGAGGTAGACCAGTTAACCTGGGACTCAAAAAAGTTGGGGACAACCCCAGAGCGCCATTGAAGTGTTGGGAGTGTGGAGAACCTCAGTTGAGGAGAAATTGTCCATGCTTAATTTCCACGGCATGAACTTCAGTCCATAACCTGTAAGAATCTTTTACAGTAGGAGATATGGGCAAAAACATGCACATAATTAATGCATTTTTGGATGGCAGGAAAGTTGATCATCGATCCACTAATGTGGAGGTTGAAGGTAAAATTCACGATTACCACATTTCCATATTAATTGACCTAGGAGATATTATGAGTTATGTTACTCCCAGTTTAGTTGAATTAAACAAGTTCAATAAAGTAAAGCATGCTAAGTCTTGGTTAGTACAGTTAGCAAAAGGGACCAAGAGAAAGGTAACGAATTTTATTCCTGAAAGTGAACTCAGCATAGACAATCAAAGTACAAAGTTAGATCTGAACATTTTACCTTTGGGATCTTGTGATTTAATCATTGGAATGAACTGGTTAGAGAAACATAAAGTAATATTAAACTGTTACAAAAATTCATTTATTTACAGACACAAAAACAACACATTTAGGACGATACAAGGGATAAAAAAAATAGTTTTGGCTAGGTAGATATCAGCCATGCAATTTAAGAAATGTATGAACAAAGGTTTCCAAGTTTATGTTTTTCAGGTAACTAATCTGTTAGAAAAGGAAAAAAAACCCAGTTTAGAGGACTTTTCAGTCCTACATGGGTTTAGAGATGTATTTGTGGACAAAATACCAGAATTACCTCCAAGAAGAGAGATAGAGTTCTCTATCAATCTACTACATGGATCTGCCTCGATATCTAAGGCACCTTATAGAATGAGTCTACCCAAATTAACAGAACTGAAAATTTAGTTGCAAGAACTGTTAGATAAAGAATATATTAGACCGGGTGTCTCACCTTGGGGAGCACTGGTTCTCTTCGTTAAAAATAAATATGGGACCTTGAGACTGTGCATTGACTATCGACAACTAAATAAGATGACGATCAAGAATAAGTATCCTTTACCCAGAATTAACGACCTGTTTGACCAAGTTGGAGGAGAAAGGATCTTCTCTAAGTTATATTTAAGGTTTGGTTATCACCAAATCAGAATAAAAGACAAAGATATAAATAAAAAAACATTTAGAACACGTTACGGACACTTTGAGTTTGTTGTAATTCCATTCGGTCTTACTAATGCACCAACAACCTTTATGTGTTTGATGAATAGTATATTCAGTCAATATCTCGATAAATTTTTGTTGGTGTTTATCGATGATATTTTAGTTTACTCAAAAACGAAAGAAGAACATGAAGCACATCTAGAAATAGTATTGCAGACCTTAAGGAAACATAAGTTGTATAAAAAAATTTATAAGTACGACTTCTACCAAACAAATATATAGTACCTAGGACACGTGATATCTGAAGATGGTATTGCAGTTGATCCAAAAAAGATAAAAGCCACTATGGATTGGCCTATCCCTAAGTATGTAGCAGACATCAGATCATTCATGGGAATTA
This sequence comes from Picea engelmannii, assembly GCA_009831015.1. Classification (NCBI taxonomy): domain Eukaryota; kingdom Viridiplantae; phylum Streptophyta; class Pinopsida; order Pinales; family Pinaceae; genus Picea; species Picea engelmannii. The sequence continues at coordinate 221,981 of ML782364.1, read as the reverse complement.
CCGATTATTATCGAAGATTTATCAAAGGATTTTCTAAGATCGCGTATCCAATTATATCCCTACAGAAAAAGGGAATAAGATTTACTTGGTCACAAAAGTGTCAGGACAAATTTGATAAATAAAAATATTGTTAACTACAACACTTATCCTAAGGGTAGTGGATCTCGATAAAGATTTTACAGTTTGTGTGGATGAAAACAAAGAAGGCTTGGGAGGTGTCCTAATACAATATGGACATGCCATCTGTTACGAATCACATAAACTGAAAGAACATGAATTAAATTACGTTACACGTGATTTGGAATTAGCAGCCATAATTCATGCTCTGAAAATGTGGTAAAATTATTTAATGGGGAGAAGGTTTATGCTATTAACCGACAACAGTGGTGTAAAGTTTTTATGCAGTCAACCAGATCTCAACGCAAGGTAAGCGATATGGATGGCCTTTTTAAGTGAATTTGATTTTGAAGTAAGACACATCAAAGGTAAAGAAAAAAAATTGTATATGCTCTAAGTTGGAGGACTAACAAACTTTATGAGATAAGTGTTATCAAAGAAGAAAACGACATCGAAAAAAGAATAAAATCTACAAGTAGTAATGACGAAAAGTACATCAAAACAACAACACAATTGCAAGAAAATGCAGAGAAACTGAACAAAAAAGATCTGAGTTTAGATAAAAATGGACTGCTAAGGTTCAAAAATAGGTTGTATGTACATGATTCTACTGGTTTAAAATCAACAATTCTTGACGAATTACACAAAAGGTCGTATTTTGGTCATCCAGGATACCAGAAAATGATAACATCCTTAAGAAATTTGTTTATTGGCCTAACATGAAGAGTGAAACAACTGAATATTTATCTAAATGCGTATATTGTCAATAGGTAAAGGCTGAACATTAGCATCCAACCAGTCTGCTACAGCCTCTACCTATACCAGAATGGAAGTGGGAGATTATCTCATTGGACTTGATCACAGGTTTGCCTAAGACTCAAAAGAAAAATGACTTGATTATGGTAGTGATTGATAAACTTAGAAAATCTGCACATTTTATACCTGTGAAATCTACTTATAAAGCAATTAATATTGCTAAAATTTTTATGAAATAAATATTTAGATTGCACGGAATTCTTAAGATGGTGATCTTCGATAGAGATGTCAAATTTATGTCAACGTTTTGGAAGGAGAACAGATAGACAAATTGTCACTACATGTCTTATTCATGCTGTGCGCAGAAAGGAACAAGGCCCTATTTTCTTTTTATTTCGCTTCGTATTCTCAGAAATCACAGAGCGATGCAAATCCTTGCTAAAGATATAACCAATCGAAAACAAACACATACTAACATGCAGAGTTGGAAGTTGTGAGACCTCTAGTAATGATTCAGTTGGGGTAAATAGTCCTTTTAACAAAATAAAACAAGAATTTTCACTTCATGTTTACATATAAATTGGAACTTTGATAAACAAAAAAAACATGTTTAAACCCTCATTGATCTGATACAAAGAATCAGTGCTTGAACAGAGGTCCTCTTAACATTCGAAAGAAAAACTACGAACAGAATTCGAGACCACCCGATCTTAACAAGATGAAGGGGCATATTTTTGGAACCCGAGTACCTTTGCCAGGTTGAGTAGAGGCTGGAACCCACGTTGTTAAACGGGCACACCTACATTCGGCCAACACGATAATACATTAGAAAATTTACAGAGTAAAATCTTGTTTTATAAACTCAAAAGGAACAATGATAACCATAGCTGATGGGTTACTTAACTCAGGGCCGAAACGCCACATCCTCCTATTTCCATGCTTCGTAATCAACCCAAATGGAGGGAAGAAGAGTCTGGAAACTCCTAGTGGGTACCCTCACAATAGTAAGAGCCCCACCATTAATACATAGAAAAACGAATGTCAAATATTTTTCCTTGACAAAATAAAAATAGCAGTGCGAATTCAAACGAGAAATCATTTGATAAAACCCTCTACGAACAAAGCAAAGAATGCAAGGAATGACATCATATTAATCTTGAATAATAACCTAAATTCATCGAGGGATACTACTCTGAGTCATCCCAGTTTACAGTTGCTGAGTATAGGGTAGACAAAGGATTAAACCAGAGGTAGACCCACGGGACACACACACAATAAACCTTAAGTATAGTCCCCAGTAGTAGAGGGTCTGTGACCCATGGATTATAGTAAGAAAACATTTCACTGTCACTACGAAAACTAAAAAAAGAATCGCGTAGACTCTATGGGAGCAAGGAAAGTCTGTAACCCACAGTAAAGTATATAGGAAACAATTATTTTTTCCTTCCCGACTTCAACCAAAAACATTAAACTCTGTTTGAATCCAAAATACGACAGTCCCTTAGAGAAAACTTATCAGGCATTACCTTCGACTGCACCAAGGGTTTCTCATAGAGGCGATAGATGCTTCCTATGGAAGTTGCATGTTACAGAGCCCTTCCCTTCAAAGGTGCAAGGGAGAAATGAGACCTAAGAGGCACAATTATTACTATTTACAGCATGTAACGTACAAGACCTTACTCTAGGGTAAGCTAGCGTATCCAGATTGAGAAGAGTAGGAGGAAGAGACATTGGGGATATGGATTGTAGGACCCTTAAATAAATTCCCTAGCAGAGTCTTAAAATCCTCCTGACAGGCACATCTACCACCCTAAATGCAGGAGATACAAAGTAAACCAAACAGTAAAACTATGACTGTCCAATGAACTAGTCGGCTACCAAACCATGAAATTATTGTTTCGTTACTCTGGCCAGCGGAGGAGGGTTAGTTAGATTCGGTTGTGTGGAGAGTGGTGCAGACAGGATCATGTTCGGTTCGTTGTGGGAGGGACAAGTTGTAACATAACAAAAGTAGGACCATCAAAGGAAACACTTGGAAACCTTTCCGAAAACAATTATTAACCTCCTTAAAGACCTTACCTGTCATGACTTAAAGACTGATGTTGACATAGTTAGGTAGCACATGAGCTTTGATAACCGAGACATAGTTCCATGCGCATAGTCTGATTCTATTAAACACAAAGGTATTGAAATCCCCATCCTTGAGTATAGGTAGGGCGTGCACTATAATAAAACCTTGTAATAAAGTAAGATTTAGACTATACTTGTTTTTCGAATTTTGTGTAAGATATTAAGCCAAGGGTATTAAACTTAAGCCAGGTGTGTTAATCTAGTACGTTATAAGGTCATGCAAGTAAAACAAAGTGTAAGTACCTAGCTCATGAGTGGATCAAATGAAATTGAGTAGCAAATATTGTACCACAGGTACATTACATATATATATTATGAGAATTTTGAGGTACATTACATATGGTATCAGAGCGAAAGTTACAACACTGGGCCTGAATAGGACCACTGTAGTGCTTAGTATATAAATTTTTTTTTCCCAAAAAACTAATAAATTGTGTGGTTACAGATAGAAAACTTTCTTTGTTTTGGTGAATAAGTATGGCAGCTAGAGACAATGTTGAAAATAGGATGGAAGAAAATCCACAGCAAGGACCTCCTAGAGATACAAGGAAGAATAGTGACAGAAGCTCACCCACAGAAGTATTGGAAACAATGAGGAACCTGATCGTTGAACTATAGATCTTTAAAGCCGACAATGAAACATTGAAGAAGGCACAACAAGAATAGCGGGAGATAAACGAAGTCCTGCTGCGCAGTATAGTGACCAAGAAAAGCCCAAAAGACAATAATAACGATGAAGAAGTCAGCAAAAGAGCCTCCAAGAACTCAGGGATAGAAACAGAAAAGGGAGACAGTTCGTCTGAAGGAACCCCGCTAGCTGAAGATGGAACAAAAACTGACAGAAAAAGAAAACAAGTAGACCACCTTGAAGGAGAATTTAAAAGGATTAAACCTGCTATCTTTGACGGGGAAATCCAGGACAGGAGAAGAAGCAGAGGCATGGCTATTGGACATCAAAAAGTATTTCCAAATCTACAACTATTCCAGCAACATGAAGGTTTAGATGGCCATATACAATCTAAAAGGGAAGGCCAGTATTTGGTGGAAAGATCTGAAATTGGCCAAGGGCCTAAAGGAGAAATTGTTGGAATGGTCTGACTTTAAGAAGTATTTCAAGAAACAGTACCTTTCTGAAAATTATTATGAAAGGAAGACAAAGGAACTTTACGAGTTATGACTCAGACAGATGATGATGGAGGACCTTATAAACAAATTTCTGGATCTGCTAAGATTCGTACCATACATCTGGGAGGATAAAGTAAAAATTCAGCGATTTCTAAGTTGTCTACCACAGTCCTACAAGGACAGAATTGAGTTTGACAACCCGAAATCCTTAAGTGAAGTATTCGAAAAAGCATGAATGTGCTATGACTAGTATAAATAGTGGGCAAAGTTTCCCAAGGCCTGGAAGGATAAGAAACAGGATCAAACGAACCAGCGAAAGAAGGGGTACCATCCAGCTCCTTATCGGAGTACCGCAAAGAGTTTTCCGATAAAGGATTTTCACTCCAATCCTCCGAACACTCAAGGCAGCAGAAAACTGGTAAACTTGAGAGCGAATAGGTTTAGGGACAGCTCCCGCGAGCCATTAAAGTGTTGGGAATGTGGAGAGCCTCATCTCAGGAGAAACTGCCCCAATTTGAGTTCAACAAACAGAACTGTCATTCATAACCTGCAAGAAGCCTCGACCATGGGAGACGTGGGCAGGAGCCTACATCGGATAAATGCGGCCATTGATGGATGACAAGCTGACCACCAGTCCTCAGTGGTAGAAGTCGAAGGTAAAATCCATGACACTCAATTTTTTGTTTTAATTGACCCTAGAGCAACATTAAGTTATATTACTCCAAAGGCAGTAGAGTCAAATAAACTTAAGATATTGAAGCATGCAAAATCATGGCTTGTGCAACTAGAAACAAGTGCAAAAAGGAAAGTAATTGACTATATTTGGGATTTTGAGTTCAGCCTAGATGGTCAAACTATAAGGATCGATATGAACATCCTACGACTAGGATCTTACGATATGATTATTGGGATGGACTGGTTGGAACGACACAAAGAAATATTAAATTGTTATACAAAGATACTTAGCTATAAAGATGATTCTGGCACCACCAGGACAACCCAAGGTATACCAAAACTGGTATCAGTCAGACAAATTTTAGCGATGCAGCTAAAGAAATGTGTGAGAAAAGGATGTCAAGTTTATGCCATCCAAGTGGCGAGTCTGGCAGAAAAGAAGGATAAGCCAAAGTTGGAAGACTTTGTTGTCATGTGAGATTTCAGAGACATGTTTGTGGATGAGATACCAAAATTACCCCCTAGAAGGGAAATAGACTTCTCCATAGATATGTTAGCCGATTCTACCCCTATCTCAAAGGCGTCTTACCGGATGAGTCTACTAGAACTGACAGAATTAAAAATACAATTACAGGAATTGTTGGACAAAGAGTATATCAGGCCAAGTGTCTCACCTTGGGGAGCACCAGTCCTCTTTGTGAAAAGGAAAGACGGTACTCTAAGATTATGTATCGATTATAGACAACTGAATAAAATGACTATTAAGAATAAATAACCCTTACCAAGGATAAATGATCTGTTCGATCAAGTAGGGGGGGCCAAGATCTTTTCAAAATTGGATTTACGATCTGGTTATCATCAAATTCGGATAAAGGACGAGGACATAAACAAAACAAATTTTCGGACAAGATATGGGCACTACGAGTTTGTAGTCATACCTTTCAGACTCACTAACGCCCCAGCCACGTTTATGTGCCTAATGAACAATATTTTCAGTAAGTACTTGGACAAGTTCGTGGTAGTATTCATCGATGATATCCTAGTCTATTCAAAGACGGAGGAGGAACATGAGGAACACTTAAGAATAGTTCTGCAAACGTTAAGGAAGCACAAATTGTACGCCAATTTCGACAAGTGTGACTTCTATTAGAAAGAAATACAATAGCTTGGACATGTAATTTCAGCAGAGGGCATTGTCGTAGACCCAGAAAAGACGAAAGCCATTATGGAATGGTTGTTACCTAGAGATGTAGAGGATATACGGTCATTCATGGGAATCATCGGATACTACCGCAGGTTTATAGAAGGGTTTTCCAAGATATCCTACCCTATCACATCATTACAAAAGAAAGGAACTAGGTTTAACTGGTCAGAGAAATGTCAAGACAGCTTCAACAAACTAAAGGAATTATTGACAACAGCACCCATATTGAAAGTAGCAGACCCAGATAAAGACTTCACCGTATGTGTCGATGCAAGCAAAGAAGGGCTAGGTGGTGTCCTAACTCAGGAAGGACACGTTATTTTTTCTGAGCCCCGGAAATTAAAAGAACACGAGCGAAATTACATCACTCATGACTTAGAATTAGCAGCAGTAATACATGCCTTAAAGATGTGGCGACATTACATAATGGGCAGAAGATTCCTATTATTAACAGACAATAGCGAGGCAAAATATTTGTTTAACCAACCAGATCTTAATGCAAGGCAAGCAAGGTGGTTAGCCTTCTTAAGAAAATTTGACTTCGAGGTTAGGCATATCAAGGGAAAGGAAAACAAAATAGCAGACGCTTTAAGCAGAAGAATCCATGGATTATTTGAGATGAATATTAGCAGGGCAGAAATTGATCTGGAAGAAAGAATAAGGATGGTTGGTATTGATGATGAAAACTATACTAAAATAATGAAAGAATTATCAAACAATACTGCGAACTCAGATAAACCAGATCTAAGTATCGACGAGAAGGGACTGCTATGATTTAAGAACGGACTTTACATACCAGATTCAGCAGGGTTAAAATTAACAATCTTGGACGAAGTGCATAAGAAGCCATATTCTGACAACCCAGGTTACCAAAAAATTATAACAGCACTTAGGAAACTATTTTATTGGCCTAATATGAAGGGCGAAACAGCAGAATACTTGGCTAGGTGTCAGGATTGTCAGCAGGTTAAGGCCGAGCACCAGCATCCAGCCGGCCTCTTACAACCATTACCAGTACCAGAATGGAAATGGGAGACTATATCACTCGACTTTATAACAGGTTCGCCTAAAACTCAGAAACAAAATGACTCCATCATGGTAGTAATCGATAAACTCAGTAAGTTTGCACACTTTATTCCTGTAAGGTCTACTTTTAAAGCTATAAACATTGCTGAAATATTCATGAAAGAAATTTTTAGATTGCATGGCATTCCTAAAATGGTGGTTTCAAATAGAGACATAAAATTCACATCCACTTTTTGGAAGGAATTGTTTGCAGGGCTCAATACCAACTTGAATTTTAGTACAAGTTATCATCCACAAAAGGATGGACAAACCGAAAGAACAAACCAAATCATAGAGGATATGCTCCACATGTACGTGAGAACAAAACCAAACAAGTGGGAGGATTATATACACTTGGTATAATTTGCATACAAAAATGGGTATCAAACTTCAGCAAAGTTGAGCCCTTTCGAGGTATTGTACGAAAGAAAGTGTATGACTCTAATTAGTTGGGATAACTTGGCTGACAGACTCATGGTTGGACCAGAAATGCTCCAATAAATGGAGAACATGGTGAGAAAGGTACAACAAAACTTGAAGGAAGCACAGGACAGACAAAAGAGCTATGCAAATATGAAAAGAAGACACTTAGAGTTTCAAGCGGGAGACCATGTATACTTGAAGGTCAAAGCCCGGAAAAGCTCTTTGAAGCTAGGAAACTATGCTAAGATGGCACCCAGGTTATGTGGGCCCTTCGAGATACTAGCTCGAATTGGACCCGTAGCATACCAACTTGCACTTCCAGCTAATCTAAGAATTCATAATGTATTTCATGTTTCATTTCTGAAAAAATATATTCATGACCCTACTCATATGATTGATTGGAACTTGGTGTAGGTGGAACCCGAAGGCGAGTTCCAGGTGGAACCCCTGCACATTCTGGACCGGAGAGAAATAGTACTTCGTAACAGATTCGCCGCTTAGGTAAAGGTGCAATAGAAGCACTTTAGTCCTAAGGAGGCCACTTGGGAGTTGGAAGGAGAATTGCGGAAATCTCATCCAATCATATTCCAGGAAAGGAATGAACACTGAGGACAGTGTTTTATTTAAGGGGGAAAGGATGTGACATCCCAAAAAAAATAAATAAAATAAAAATATTTTTAGAATTTAAATTGTTGGAAATTTATTTCCGTTTTTAGTAAATTCGAAATGGGAAAATTTTTGCCATTTATGGAAATTCCGAATTTCGAATTTTATAATTTTAATAAATGATTTTGACTGTTGGGTAGAGATATGATTTGTCCCAACTAGATATTGGACAATGACACTTGTTTAAAAAACAGAATATTTTATATTGATTGCAGGAAGAAAAATGGAACAACCATGTTACAAGTAGCTGACCATGACTCCATGAGTGAGGAACATGTTGGAACCACCCCTGGACTGATTTTTACAAGTGGAAAATTAGTGATTTGGCCATTGGCAGCCCCTGAAAATCAGGGATTTAGGAAGCTGCGAAAATTCCCAAGGAAGGGAAAAGACCTAGGCAAGTTACAAATAAGCATATGTGAGAAGGAAGGACGTTGCTAAGTATGTTGGGGAATAAGTCTGTTTTGAATATTTTCCTCTTTAACTTGTTGTTATGAACACTAGAAGGGTGTGAGGAAAGGAAAGAGGGGATTGAATTGAAGGACAGTGTTGTAGAGGGATTTTCCAAGTTCGCCCTTATGGACTCATGGTCAGGCTAGGGGTTGAATCGGGCAAGTAATCGTGGCTGCTCGATTCTATGGTTGGGAGGAACGTGGTTGTTCCCTTTGTTTTCTCTGCAATTCTAGTTCAGATATGTACCCTAAACTCTATCTGTCTGAATGATTTTTTTTGTATTGAAATTACTATTCATGTTATCATTATACAGAAGAGTTTTAGTAGATGTTTTAATGATCACGTAACTGCTGTAAATCCTTTATGTACTTAAATATTCAGTATTCTACCCCTGTAGAATGAAATTGGTTAATGTTAATGAGGTTCTTAACATTGGTATACATGCAAGAACCTAGACAAAGGCTGTTTGAAATTCAGCGAGTAGACTATAGGATTTAAATGCAAATTTATTTTCCAGAATCAAATTTTTTTTAGGTATCAATGAGCGAACAGATTCATTATATGCGTATATATATATCAAACTTGAACAAAGTTAAAATGAACGAATAGAGCTATCATATGCATATATATGTCTCAGACTCTAACAGAATCGAATGAACAAACAAAGTTATTATATGAGTCTATATATATATATCAAACTTTAACAGAGTCGAATGAACGAAACAGGGCTAATTATATGCGTATGTATATATTTCAATAGAGTCAAATATATGTATGTATCAATGCATGAACAGAACGATTATGTGCATAGGAATGTTTTAAACTTTAACAAAGTTGAATGAACAGACAAAACTACTATATATATATATATATATATATCAATGCATGAACATAACGATTATGGGTGTATGATTGTTTCAAAATTGTAAACAGAATTCATTATACAGACGAGAACAATGAAGCGTATGAGTATGAACCCTAATTCTTGGAAGAGATAATCATGCAGGAGAACAGATAGACAACTTGTCACTACATATCTTATTCATGTTGTGCACATAAAGGAACAAGGCCCTCTTTTCTTTTTATTTCGCTTTGCATTCTCAGAAATCACAGAGCGATGCAAATCCTTGCTAAAGATATAACCAATCGAAAACAAACACATACAAACACGCAGAGTTGGAAGTTGCGAGACCTCTAGTAACGATTCAGTTGGGGTAAACAATCATTTTAACTAAAGAAAACAAGAATTTTCACTTCATGTTTACATATAAATCGAAACTTTGATCAACAAAAAAAAACGTGTTTAAACCCTCAGTGATCCGATACAGAGAATCAGTTCTTGAACAGAGGTCCTCTTAACATCCGAAAGAAAAACTACGAACAGAATTCGAGACCACCCGATCTTAAGAAGATGAAGGGGCATATTTTTGGAACCCAAGTACCTTTTCCAGGTTGAGTAGAGGCTAGAACCCGCGTTGTGAAAGGGGCACACCTACATTCGGCCAACACGATAATACATTAGAAAATTTACAGAGTAAAATCTTGTTCTATAAACTCAAAAGGAACAATGATAACTGTAGCTGACAGATTACTTAACTCAGGGCCGAAACGCCACATCCTCCTGTTGCCATGATTCATAATCAACCCAGACGGAGGGAAGAAGTGTCTGGAATCTCCTAGTGGGTACCCTCGCAATAGTAAGGGCCCCACCATTAATACATAGAAAACCGAATGTCAAATTTTTTTCCTTGACAAAATAAAAATAGCAGTGTGAATTCAAACGAGAAATAATTTGATAAAACCCTCTACGAACAAAGCAAAGAATGCAAGGAACGACATCATATTAATCTTGAAGAATAACCTAACTTCATCGACGGATACTACTCTGAGTCATCCCAGTTTACAGTTGTTGAGTATAGGGTAGACAAAGGATTAAACCAGAGGTAGACCCACGGGACACACACACAGTAAACCTTAAGTATAGTCCCTAGTAGTAGAGGGTCTGTGACCCATGGATTATAGTAAGAAAACCTTTTACTGTCACTACGAAAACTAAAAAAAGAATCGCGTAGACTCTATGGGAGCAAGGAAGTTCTGTAACCCACAGTAAAGTATACAGGATACAATTCTTTTTTCCTTCCCGGCTTCAACCAAAAACATTAAACTCTGTTCAAATCTGAAATACGACAATCCCTTGGAGAAAACTTACCAGGCATTACCGTCGACTGCACCAAGGGTTGCTCACGGAGGCGGTAGATGCTTCCTATGGAAGTTGCATGTTACAGTTCCCTTCCCTTCGAAGGCACAAAGGAGAAATGAGACCTAAGAGGCACGATTATTACTCTTTACAACATGTAACGTACAAGACCTTACTCTAGGGCAAGTTGGCGTATCCAGATTGGAAAGAGTAGGAGGAAGAGACATCGGGGTTGCGGATTGTAGGACCCTTAAATAAATTCCCTGGCAAAGTCTTAAACTCCTCCCGACAGGCACATCTTCCACCCTAAATGTAGGAGATACGAAGTAAACCAAACAGTAAAACTATGACTGTCCAATGAACTAGTCGTCTACCAAACCATGAAATTATCGTTTCGTTACTCTGGCACCCAGAGGAGGGTTAGTTAGATTCGGTTGTGTGGAGAGTGGCGCGGACAGGATCGTGTTCGGTTCGTTATGGAAGGGACAAGTTGTAACATAACGAAAGTAGGACCATCAAAGGAAACACTTGGAAACCTTTCCGAAAACAATTATTAACCTCCTTAAAGACCGTACCTGTCACGACTTAAAGACTGATGTTGACACAGTTAGGTAGCGCAATAGCTTTGATAACCGAGACATAGTTCCATGTGCATAGTCTGTTTCTATTAAACACAAAGGGACTGAAATCCCCATCCTTGAGTATAGGTAGGGTGTTCACTATAATAAAGCCTTATAATAAAGTAAGATTTAGACTATACTTGTTTTTCGAATTTTGTGTAAGATATTAAGCCAAGGGTATTAAGCTTAAGCCAGGTGTGTTAAGTTAGTATGTTATAAGGTCATGCAAGTAAAACAAAGTGTAATTACTTGGCTCACGAGTGGATCAAACGAAATTGAGTAGCAAATACTGTACCACAGAAAAAAAAAAAAAAATTAATAATAATAATAATAATACTTATGAGAATTTTGAGGTACATTACATGGCAAGGTTAACGATTAAACAAAACTGCCAATTTAAATCCTCGTAACACACAGTTGGAATTTCTGATTTGGGGTAACAATCACAGTGAATAATTATTAAATTAATAAGCATTCATAGAGACGCATAAAATGTGACTTGTGTATATTCACAATAGATCATTAAAATTAAATAGCATTACATGAAGGAAAATAAAAAAGTCTGAGTGCATAGAAATTACATTAAGAACCCAATATATAGGTTAAAGACAAACTATGCAAAACGAGTTCGAACCCTACGTTTTCGTTCCGCATACATTCAACAAATGAGGCGGCGAATGGTTTCATTCTTAGAAATAGCAGTTAATAACAAGGATACTCTCACTTTTATTAGTGCATAGTGGTCGACATAGGAAAACCCTTTCATAAACGATTTAATTTTATAACTCTATCAGACGAAGATCAAGTGGAGGATGTTGCCGAGGTGGCTGCGGGATAAACCACAATTCTTCCCGGTAGAGGAAATCTTTTCACAACCAGAGGATACAAACAAAATTTGCTTCAAACGAATAAGATCCTATCAATTTTCCATTTATATACAGGATGTAAATTACAAAATTTCCTATAGAGTTTTTAAACAATCCAGTCTAAATAACATCAATAAGCCTTGAGTTCTTTGGATGACTTCCAGAGTATAAGAATATCAGTAATATGAGTGTTGATAAAAGAAAATGATAAGGAAAAAAGGGATCAATTTTATATTAACGATTTGGGCCATAGTCTGACTGGGAAGGGACCGTAATTTACTTTAAGATTGAAGACTCACAGTCAACCAAGACAAAATACAATAACCCTCAAACCCAAGCATTAAAGCTAAGGGTGTTTCACCTAACTTATAAATGGAACCTTAACACAGTAGAATCCTGGGAAGAAAACGCATACAGAGGCGCAACTATCATACATTGTCAACCCTCAAACAGAGAAAAGAAACATGAAGTTTGTACATGGAACCTCTCAATCATTTACATTTTCACCAAGCAGAGAATACATTACGAAATACTTCTCATAGAGAACATAAAAAAAAAAAATCGGTTACTCACCTTTGTGCATAGAGAACCCCGGATATGTGTTGCCTCTTCCATTGCTCACCAAAGCCAAACATTACCAAAATCATCGGTCACAAACAGCGAAGAGGCAAATATTCACATACAACGTAGAGGTAAGTTTTGTGTTACAGACTAAAGGGGCAAGGACGAAGAACAAGGGTTACCTTGAGGTCCTCGCTAGAGGAGTAATAGCGACTGGTACGCCCCATACCACTGCCATGTGAAGTCGAGGGAGGTGGCAAGCCTACATTGGGTGTTTTGCCTAAGTGTCAATTCTGGAAGGTACAAGACAGGCTTCACCATTAATGGAATAAGACATGAGTAAATGCCTACAGGCCCTGACCTGTCATCCACCATATAACGGTTTTCGAACCACTTAATTGTTGAGTCATGTTTAATCCTAGCGCTAACCCTAGAACGAGAAATGTATGTAAAAGTCGAGTTATGTATAGGTATATGTTCACAGCACTATGATAAAACAATATATAGTGAATAGGTATATGTTCGCTGCGCTATGATAGAACAATATGTTATGTATAGGTACATTTCAATGCACTATGATAAAGCAATATATTGTTATGGATAGTCTATATGATAAACAATATATTGTTATGGATAGTCTATATGATAGTCTATAGTCTATAGTCTATATTGTTTATCGGAGCTATATGATTATGTAGAAGTGGAAAATATATGATTAATGATAGTCTATTACGTAATGTAATATGGATAGTGTATATTGACATAGACTACTAGTTATCCTAAGGGCTATGACAGTCATGGTCACAATCTTCTTCAATACAAATAAGTGTATGATTCTAACCCAACAATGACACTATGATGAAATATAACAGTAAGAGACAAGTGGATTTTACATCTCCTTCAGTCTTTAAGAGGGACAACGACATAGAAGTAAAACTACTATGCATACAATGAAGGAACACGATATATATAATGGATTATCTATGTGTCGCAAACAATGTTGGAGAGTCAAGGAACTTTAATGTCCCCTAACAATTTTATTTTTTTTTTACTGAAATTTGGGGTACATTACATGGGCTCAAAGGCATCAATATGAGTTGGCAGAGGGGGAGGCCAAGATCTCAAGGGTTGTACTTTGTCATTTTCCAGCTGAGAGATGTCACCATGCTTCTTGACCAACCAAGAGACCAATGTTATCAGCATGTTGGTTTGTTTCTCTAGGGATTCTAATTGTTGAATGAATTTCCCGAATTCCCGCTCTTGTGGCCTCATACCCTAAGCCACCATTGTCTTAACATGCCAATAGATCTCCATTGTGAAGTGTAACTTGGTGTCTTTGTTCCTAATGCAATTGAGGTCAGAAATAATGTTCCCCACTTGCTTGTCAACGTCCTCATCCTTTGTATACACATGCACAGTCCTAACCTCCTCCTCTAAATTCGACATCATTTCCTTGTTAGTTCGGGTTACAACAAATCGATAATGAGCAGCTTCCTCTTTAGCTACAAGAGGATCCCTCATTTTGCGCTCAGTAGAGGGCTCCACTTTTTGTTTCCTTGGCACCATGAATAACCAGACCCAATTGAAACGCCTCCAAGCTTGAGTAGAATGAAGAACAATAATACAAGAACCAACCAATGCATGATCTTACCCAAATTTAGGCTCCTATTCCCATGCTTAGACAAAATGTCAGCCAGGACAGAGCCAGTCTGGTCATTGACGAGCAATAAAGGGTGTGTTTCCATCCTCGACAGGAGCAACCTGAGACTCGTATGCATCCTCATCATGTAGCCTCCTATGTTCATTATGCCCAATCTAGCTTCCATCCAGGTTTGGAACACATGGTCCTGGTGTGAGCGCATGAACGAGAGAGGTGACACGAGTCAAGAAGGCTCAGGGGACCTCCTACACAAATCCATTTTAACCCACTCTCTAGTGAGTTGTCGTTGTCGAAATATCCTGGTCAATGGACATTGAAATATTTTGTTTATAATTGATATTGAAATAAATTTTAAATGTCACAATCAATTCTATGTTAAGAACTTAAGAAATTACGCATCTCCCTCATACTTAGATGTAAAAAATACTTATTTTAAGAATAAGAAATTATTTACTTTCAATTACATACATTATATAAAAATATTAAATTGATGTAAAATTATTTTATTTAAACTAAGAACTGAAATATTTTATTTATAACTTACATTAAAATATTTTTTTTATTATTAATATTTTCTTAAATTTTAAGTTTCTTTCTAACTTCATGTTAAATAAATTAAATAAAGAAAAATGATACATTTTCCTTTTAACTAACCTAAAATAATTAAAATATATATAATAATAAATAAATAAAAATATAATTAATAAATAAATAAATAAAAGATATCCGGGCGACCCACACGAACCTATATTTATAGAAGAGAATTCTGCTCTTGGGAAGATATATTGATAGAAGAGTATTGAGAAGCAAGATTCAGTCAGAAGCGTTAACTGGTTTCATTATAGTGGGAGAGATTATCACTGCTCAGTTTTTTTAGAAGAGAAGGGATTTGTACTTCGCAATATGAAATCTCATCCTCAACTACAACTTGTGTTATATTTTTCGCTGCTTGTCTGTCTGGGCAATATGGCGCAGGCAACCCGGGTACTAGGTAAAGACTTTTGATTGTATTCCTTTTTCTATGGGCATAATATATGTGCTTGCTATGGTTTTATGTTGTACCTGATTGTGGAGTGTAGAAAGAGTAAATAGATAATGGTTCAAAGCATGCATTGACGTAGCCTGTAAAACCCAGTCACTGAAATCATGATTATTGTTTTTTGTTGTTGTTGATTCGGTTGCAGAGAGCGTTAATCAAACAGCCGACCACTGTAAGTTGAGCGACTTCGTGTGGAATATCACGAAACCTGTAGAGAAAGAATGGGTAGAATGGGTCGATATTGGAGTGAGAAATAGTTGTATATATTGCGATGCAAATAACGTGAATTTGGGGTTACTGACTGGTGATCTCCCCAGCGACAATGTCGCTCTGAAGAAGCCCATTCCGGCGGGCGAATCCGAGGTTTTCCGTTATCAAACCCACGTTTCAGTCGTGGAGAAAGTGCAGATTCTCAGAGCCGACTTTGTCAACTGCCGCCCATAGCAAGGACTGTAATATGACAGCTTTTTGTTCTTTTCGGGCTCATGGCCATTCGACTGTAATTCGTGTTTTGCTCCTTCGTATTGGTATACGCAATGGCCTCCGTAATAAAATATGTTGTTTCCTAATAAAATATGTCGTTCGCAAATATTTTGTTTGGTTTGAGGATTATTAGGTCAAGCTTTTTGATTTTGAAGAGAAGCCACGGTGTATTAGTCATGCATTCCATTCCATCCAATAAATTAAAATCCTCACTGAATTGGTGTATTGTTTAACGTACCTCTTCTCTTATTAAAGTACATCATAATCGATGGATACATTGCTCAGATTTCTACTAAGCGTTATATCTTGAAAATTTTTAGATGATCTTTTCAGTTTGATTTTGTTCGAAATTTGATGAGGAATGGTTGAATCTACAGATTTGAATGATTAAGTTTGTATAATCCCAGTGTTTTAGGGGTTTTTCAGTTTTGAATTTATATATTTGAATGACTAAGCTTGTATAATCCAAGTGTTTTAGGGTTTTTCAGCACACTAAATCTATTTATACATTTAGAAATGCAATTCAAACACCAGAAAATAACTATTTTATCCAAATTTACATCTCCTGATTACGACCAAAAAAACCTTAAAAATAAAACGTTTATTCAAAAATCAATTGTAAAAATAAACATAATTGTTATTTTGTTCAAATATTTTGTTCTTCTTTGAACTTGAAAAACTTTAAAAATAAAAAAATAAAAAGTTTAAAAAACCCAATGCTTGCCATGAACAGAATATAAAGTATAACAATTTGTTTCCTTATGAAAATAAGATAATAAAAACCCTTGTTACAGTGGCCCGTTATTGTTCTCTACCTGAGCTATTGTTCCCCGGATATGTTTTCTGGAAACCTTCACAAGAGCATTTTTTATTCAACAACACTTCCAAATAAGCTGCATATGTTTTATATTTTGGGTTTTTTTAGTTGGAATTGGTTTTTTTTATGTTTTAAAATTTTTTTTTACTGTAAAAATGGATTCAGTAGAGTGAAAAAATCTTTGAACCACTAAAATTAGCATAGCTGTTAACTTGCAGTTGGTGAACGCTAAAAGAGTTAAGGCTGATCGATAAAAAAAATTCTTGCTTTAAAAAAAAGCCCAGACAGAAAATGAAACTTTAATTGAGCGAGATAATAAAACTTGGGTACAGTTCAAGAATTCCAAAAGTTAATCATTTAAAGGTGACAATCATATGATGTTACAGTGATTTCTTAATATGATTAAGTAAATGTTAAAAAGTAAACAGGTTAACGGATGCATTTATAAATACAAAGAAGTTATCAACAATAAATCTGATCCATTGATTTTGGAGGACGACTAAGAATAAGCTAGCATCTTCAATGCATAACCATCAGATTGGAATTTAAGATTAAAAGATCATTAATTGTGCCCATCTCCAATAAATACTAATCAAGTAATTACACAGAAATAATCACTCAAATATACTATTCTGACAATTTCTCATTTAACAAATATCCCAATAAAATATTATCAAAACCAAAATATAAAACGTTTAAACTACTGCGTTTCTTTTGTTAAGGTAGAAGATTCCTTCCGTGTACCACGCTTTTCCGGAATAAACTGCAGTCCGTATTACTATATTGCGTGGCCGATCTACAGCCTCCTCCCCTGTGGTTTCACGGGTAAGTTATCAATCCCAATGCTTTGGACGTATACTACTCTTCCAGTCTACGATCCCTCGTCAGTTTACACCTCATCGTCTATCCCAACTTTCACACTTTCCCACAGCTCTTTACGCCTCTGCACTCATTTCAGTTCGTACTTCCTGTACCTCTTTGCTTCGTGCCCACTCTTCCTTCATAGGACTCACATAATAATTAAACATATCCACAATGCAATTTACGAGTAGTTTAGAATATGTTGATAGATTATGTGGCAAGCAGGAAAAAAAGAGAATCATAAACAGTGCAAGGTAGTATCAAGTTGGCATACTTCCTCTCATTCACCAACCTGCTTACGTTGAGAGACAGATTTTGCAAAGTCCAGTCAGGCAATAATGTACTGAAGGCAGCCACACAACGGGAAGTGACAGACGGTTTGGTACTAATTCTAGGCGGTCTCACACCTGCGATCAAGTTGAATTCGGTGGATATAGATGAAGAGGGTACGGATTTTGAAAGTTTAAGGAGAAGAAGAAAAGGATCAGAGAAGGAAAGCAAAAGAATAACAAATTGAGCAACTGAGAACAAGTTTCTTCCTTCAACTAATTTGTTAGATAAATCCGATGAAATATCTTACAAAGTAATTAGATAGATTTTATGTTCATGTTTTGTTTCTAAAAATGATTAGTTATGTTTTCCATAAACTTAATATCTATTACCATGGATGGATTAGTTATTCATATTATGAAATTTTTGATAAATAGGTTTTTTATTAAAATACTAGTCTCATGGCAAATCAGTCTAAATCCATTTTAATCGTTGATTTATTAAGAGTAGAGAGGGACAAATCTCTAATTGAGTAGAAAGGGACAATTCTATGTTTATAATTTTTTAAGATTAAATAAAAAAAGAAAATTATTAATTTTTTATAAAATTGGTTGAAAATAAAAGTTTCAATATTTTTTTAAGGGGGCTTTGTATTTCAATATAATGGAAGTTTAAATATATTATAAGTGAAAAGTATTATAATTGAAATTTTTATTTAATTGGATAAATTTAAATTTTTCTTTATAATGTAAATAAATAATATGATTTTAAACTCTATGGAAGTACATGAAATAATAGTCAAGAGAATAGAGTAAGGACGGTTCATATAGTTTTAAAATTATAACTTATGAAACATAATTTTGGAATTTGGTCAATTTTATTCCAATCTTAACTTCGGATGCTACAAGTTTAAAGTGCACAACCATAAAGAATACAGAATAATCAAGATAATTAAAATGTTGTAAACAATTTTTTCTTATGTCAATTTCAAAGATCAAGTTTTCTACATTTGTTATGAAGACTATAATAAGTTTTTAAACCACTAATGATTATATTCTTAACATTGTGTTTCTAATCTAAATTGTAATTGAATTTAATATTTAAATGCTAGTAAGATGAAGGGTTTTATTGTAATAAAATAAGAAGATAAATTATTTTCCTACATTTAATTATCAAAATCTATGTTTCATTGATATTGATGATAGAGCTTTGAGGTACTTGTGATCATTATCAAGATTCTTTTAAAATAGAACATATACAGAAGAATGAATGCATTGAATACTAGTATGTTAATACCAATGAAATTCAAGTTAGTAGGTGATTTTTGATGCATATCCATGAGTATGAATAAGATGTTATCAATAAGGTTGGGATGTAGGAAGATAAATTATTTTCCTACATCTAATTTTATTCCAATTCTAACTTGGGATGCTACAAGCTTAACTTGTTGATCTATACTAACATATATCACTGCAAGTTGGATTTTCTTGTGTCTCGGGCAAGTACAATCATCCAGAGAAGTACTATACCTTTGGGGAAACAATCACTTGACTTACAAGGCATATATTTCCAAATTTCACTCCACTTAGACGTGATCTCTAGGGGCTTCACCTCCATCTCAATCCGTATCCATCTCTTTCCCCCTAGGCTCACCAGGATCGCCTCCCTAGAGTGACCTAGTCACCTTTGAAGTGAGGGACCTACATCGAGGTGACATTGGGTGTGGGATTCCCAAGTTGTAGCACTTTATTTATGATTGGGTCGGGTTTTTCCCAACCTACAACTTGCGCTATGACATTTTGGCACCGCTCCCATGAAAGATTTTGAATCTTCTTCGTACCCTAACGGCACTTTGGTAATCTATCCAAAAAATCCTTTCCCTTATCTTTCATAGTGACTCCACCTAAGGGACGTTCCCTTTCCCTTTTCTTGATAAGCTCATCTTGAAGCTTATCTTGCAACTCCACCATTCCACCAAAGAAATGTGCATCCAAAAAACCCTCCAAGAGTTGTAAAGCACCACCCAAAGGGCATATTCCCCCAAAGTCACTTGTCCCTCATAATTGTTCCTCTACTTCTCCTATCCCTCCATCCTCACCTGCTATTTCCACACCTTTGCTTTGACCTATACCCACCTCGTCAAGTATTACTTGGATCCTGCAAAACAAAGAGACACACAAACCTTTGGACATAACAAAGATCCATGGATCCCCTCATAAAATCCAAAAGGAATTCAAAGAATGAATACCCATCATTTCAAGACAGGACCTTACTGCACCATAATATCATTTGTATTGTTTCCTATATAGTTTAGAATCTTGTGACCAGCATGAGGATATGCTGATGAAACTCTTCGCTTGCACTTTTTTCAGAAAGGCCAAGGATTGGTTTGATAACATTTTCCCAAGAACAATAAAAAATTGGAATCTCTTTCAGGAACTTTTTACCAAAATATTCAAAAAAAAAAAAGATTACCAAACCTTGTGTAATTAGCTCCACAAATGAAAAATAAAATTAGGGAAAGATATAATGGATTTCAATGATAGGTTTAATACCCTCGTAAGGTGTTTTCCCCGAGATCTTAAACATCCCAAAGCTGTCATTCTCAAACTATATATATCAACTATGAAAGATATGTATGGGACCTTGATTCGAGAACGTCCTACCACTTTTTTTGAAGCTCAGGAGAGAGCATGTCAAATAGAAGAAAACTTAGCCACCTCTCTCATACAAGAAGAAGAGAAACCCAAAGAGGCCCTTCAGATTAATCATATTGATGACTTTGGTTCACCAGAACTTCCCCCAGACGTCAAAACTTACCTACAAGAGGAACAAGAGAAAGCAACTGAAAAGGGAGCTTGTCTCAAGATCAACCTTTTTAGAATAAGAGAGAGAGAGACAACATTAGAAAAAACACCTCGCCTACCAAATGAGATATTGGAATTAGAAAAGAAGAAAGCCACATAGATGGCTAAAGTAAAGTTCTCACAATACTCTCAACAAATCTTTGCAGAACCTCTCAACAAAACGAGGTGTGAGATCAACAAAGGAAAGAGAAAGTGTCTCCCCAAGATAGTATCAAAACTAAAAATAATATGGGGCATGACAACGTAAACCATCAGGTTTTGGAAGAAGGAACAAACAACATGTTTATTTTGGTGGATTCCCCTTTCATAGATGAAGAAACAAAAGAAGGATCTTGGGGCATGTATTTTGATGGTGCACACTCAAGTACGACACTTTTTACCAAAATATTTGAAAAAAAGAAAGATTGCCAGACATTGTGTAATAAGCTCCACAAATGAAAAATAAAATTAGGGGAAGATATAAGGGATTTCAATGATAGATTTAATACCCATGTAAGGTGTTTTCCCCGTGATCTGAAACATCCCAAAGCTATCATTATCAAACTATATATATCAACTATGAAATATTTGTAAGGGGCCTTGATTCAGGAATGTCCTACCACTTTGTTTGAAGCTCAGGAGAGGGCATGTGAAATAGAAGAAAACTTAGCCACCTCTCTCATACAAGAAGAAGAGAACCCCAAGGAGGCCCTTCAAATTAATCATATTGATGACTTTGTTTCACCAGAACTTCCCCCAGACATCAAAACTTACCTACAAGAGGAACAAGAGAAAACAAATGAATAGGGAGCTTGTCTCAATATCAACCTTTTAGAAGAAGAGAGAGAGACAACATTAGAAAAAACACCTCGCCTACCAAATGAGATATTGGAATTAGAAAAGAATAAAGCCACATAATTGGTTGAAGTAAATTTCACACAATACTCTCAGCAAATCTTTGCATAACCTCTCAAAAAATGAGGTGTGAGATCAACAAAGGTAAAGAGAAAGTGTCTCTCCAAGACAATATCAAAACTGAAAATACTATGGGTCATGAAAACGTAAACCATCGGGTTCTAGAAGAAGGAATAAACAACATGTTTATTTTGGTGGATTCCCCTTTCATAGATGAAGAAAGAAAAGAAGGATCTTGGGGCATGGATTTTGATGGTACACACTCAAGTACGACAGTTTTTACCAAAATATTTGAAAAAAAGAAAGATTACCCGACCTTGTGTAATCAGCTCCACAAATGCAAAACAAAATTAGGGGAAGATATAAGGGATTTCAATGATAGGTTTAATACCCTCATAAGGTGTTTTCCCCAGGATATGAAACATCCCAAAGATGTCATTCTCAAACTATATATATCAACTATGAAGGATCTGTATGGGGCCTTGATTCGAGAATGTCCTACCACTTTGTTTGAAGATCGGGAGAGAGCATGTCAAATAGAAGAAAACTTAGCCACCTCTCTCATACAAGAAGAAGAGAACCCCAAGGAGGCCCTTTAAATTAATCATATTGATGACTTTATTTCACCAAAACTTCCCCCAGATGTCAAAACTTACCTACAAGAGGAACAAGAGGAAGCAGTTGAAAAGGGAGCTTGTCTCAAGATTGACCTTTTAGAAGAAGAGAGAGAGAGAGACAACATTATAAAAAACACCGTGTATACCAAATGAGATATTGGAATTAGAAAAGAAGAAAGCCACATAACTGGATGAAGTAAAGTTCTCACAATACTCTCAGCAAATCTTTGCAAAACCTCTCAACAAAATGAGGTGTGAGATCAACAAAGGTAAAGAGCAAGTGTCTCTCCAATAAAGTATCAAAACTGAAAATACTATGGGTCATGACAACGTAAACCATCAGGTTCTGGAAGAAGGAATAAACAACATGTTTATTTTGGTGGATTCCCCTTTCATAGATGAAGAAAGAAAAGAAGAATCTTGGGGCATGGATTTTGATGGTGCACACTCAAGTACGACACTAGCACATATTGTAAAAATTTTGACTTTCTATTTGAGACGTTATAGACAAAATTGGCCATACTATCGAAAAATAGAGGAAATTTAAAAAAAAAAATCCATATTGTCCGATAACGTCGCAAGTAAGACGTCATACAAACAGATGTCTCTATTGCGATGAATATGTCTCTAATGAGACACCATTGGACTGACGTCACTCTTGCCACATTTGTAAAATAGTCGTCATTCTTGCCACGTTTGTAAAATAGTCGTCGGAGTTGCGACGTTATGGAAACTAGGTTTTCCCCCTCCAACGATCACCTACTATTTGACTAAGTCAACTTTGATTTAATCAACTATCATCTGAATTTCAACGTTATAAAATCTATAAATATGTTGCATTTTATGGATGTTGCGACAAGTTTTCTATAATAACGACACTTCAAAGAGGGTTTGTGGGTCTTCTTGGCGAACAAAAAACAAGTATTTTTTTCAGTATATGTCTGTGGGGAAGAATGTCAGAAAAAATTAGAGTTGGGAAAATAATTAAAGAGGGTGAAAAGGGTGATGGTAAATGTTATTTCCCTTGCAAAAATTGTTGTACTAAACGTCCCGAAAGAGTTTTAATAAAAACATTGTAGAAAATATTGGCACATGGATGGGGGATCAAATGAATATTGTCCCATGGTATATACATTCATTATCTATTCTAATATTTATTATATTCTTAAACTTTTATATTGTTTTATACATGCACTAATGTTTCATGATTGTTTGTAATTATAAAGTTATATTTCCCCCCTTAACTTTATGCACAAAGCACCAAATAGTAGAAGAAATGATGTTGTAGTTCAAGATGAAGAACTTGAAGCAGATAATGAAGATTGAGTTAATGATCCCATGGAAGTAGATGAAAATAATAACATAGTTCAAGATGATGGGACAAATCAAATGATTCAATACTTATTAGGTCATCCAGATGAGGATCATGGGGACAGTAGTGATGGTATTTATGATGAACCTCCGATTGAAAAAGAAAATAAATGACTTTATAAAGGGTAAAGAGAAAATCTTCTCTCCACTACATTGTTGCTGGTGAACTTGAAAATTACGAATCATTTGTCTAACAAGTGTATGACACAGATCCTAAGGTATGTAATATGTTTCTTCACATATACATAAAGGTTGACTTTTTCCCATTTTTTTAGTGTTAATTAATGTGTAAAATAAAAATGCAATATTTACGATTACTATTCTTTACATTAACTATTTTTTTTTTTATGTTTTAGATTGTTAGGTGAATTTATGTTACCCTCGTCAAATATTTTACCTCGCACATATCGAGATTTGCATGCCATTATGAAAGTCATTGGAATGGAGTATCAAAGTATAGATGCATGCCCTGATGATCATATTATATATTATGGACAAAATGCATCGAAAATAGAATGTCTGGTATGTGGTATCAATAGATATCAAACTGATCAAGTCTAAAACATGGTCCCTTGAAAGGTTCTCTAGCATATTCCCATAATTCCATGTTTGCAGTGATTGTTCAGGTGCCAAAGCATAACACGGTTTATGGATTACCATGCACGAAACATAATTGAAGATGACCTTCTTCGAATGCCTGTAGATGGTTATGCATTTAAGGAAATTGTTGCAAAATGGCCAAAATTTACAGATGAACCTCGTAACGTTAGGCTTTCATTGGCAACTGACAGTGTTGATCCATTTGGAGAGATTCGGTCTATTTACTCAGTGTGGCCTATTTTTGTTATCAAGAATAAAATTCCTCTTTAGATGTCAATAAAGAGGGAGCACATAATGTTGACAATGATTATTCTAGGTATTTGTTTACATTAATTTTTAGAATTTACATTTTTCATTTTTCTATTTTTTTACATAACATATTTTATTTATTTATTTACTTATATACATACCATGGTAGTAATTTCGTGCAATTTCAAACAATTAGGTAACTACCAAGTTAAAGATATGAATGTGTATATCGAGCCTCTTATCGACAAGCTACTAAAGTTATAGGAGGGCATCACTATGTATGACATTTGTAAACCAATTGGGCAGAAGAGATTTCAATGGTGTAACAACCCTAGTAGAATATATGTTTAGGGAATTATTAAGTAAAATTTATTAGGTAATTAATTTTTCTAACATATTATTAATTAAACAAAGATTGGTATAATGATACTAATTAAATATTTATTAATTACTTAATGGTTACAATTTGATTAATTAATTACATGTTACATTCATTGACATGGGTATTAAATTAATAGGGTTAATAAATTATAAATTTAATTGTTAAAGACTTACGTACATGGAAAGGGATAAGACATTGAACATAAAGGGATAAGATATTAATTATAAAGGGATAAGATATTAATTATAAGGGGATAAGGTAATAAATGTCTAGGAAGGAAGTAAATGAAAAGAAGGTGGTGAAGGAGGGATAGGGGGGGAGGAGGTTTACGAAGGAAGGGGATCATTCTATGGGGGATTTGATTTTGGAGGGTTCTCTTGGATTTGCACAGAGAGAGGAGAGTTTGAGTTCAGTAGTCGGATTGGATCAGTACAGGGGGCACCAGTTTGCTGGAGGTTTTGGGCATGGGGGCCAGGATATCCATATGATATCCTGGAGCTAGGAAGTTGTCCTAGTTGGCAGGGTGGAAACTCGGTTTTGGGCAGAGTTGGTCTGTGGATTCAAGCTGGGCAAGGCAACAGCAGGAAGGTCAACAAGACAAGTGGAAAATGGAGGGTTAGCATCAGACCCAGGTATTTTAAATTACGTATTTGTTTATTCTATTATGAATTTTATTATTTGTTGATCAATTTATATGCGTATGTGTTGAATTTATAAGAAATTACCGAGTTTCATAAATCAAGTAGATATTACTGTTACAGTTTATGGAATTAATGGATGTTAAATTTATATGGTCACTACAAATGGTATCAGAGCGCCTCGTTCACAATCTGGAGCCTTAAGGACCAATTTCCCAGCTCCAACTCCAACTCCGCCTAACCTGCAAACCAAACACAGAAATTTTAACACAAATATAAATATAAAAGAAATACATATTGAAAATGTAAAAACAAATTTACCAAAGTAAAACAAGTGAAATATGAATACAACTAGGGTTGTTATAAACTTTTTGTATTAACCAAATTTTTTCTCTTTTATTTTCTGTGTTTTTTGAATTTTCTCTTTTTTTTCTTCCAACGACATGTGTTGATACAGTTGGTTGTATGACCATGAATCAGTATCTCATGGGGCATGTTTGTAAATAGTTCAGCAAGCTAATACCATAAGATGGTCAGTATTAGAAAGGACCACAATTAACTCGTACAGCAGAAGATGTCATTGATCACTAATTTTCACCCCATTACCAAAACTCGGATAGGGAAGTGCCATTTTATGGAGCATGTTGTCATCGGTAAAAGGCTTTGTCACCGAAAGCCATCATGCCAGCTGGAGAATCACGTAGGGTAATCTTACCTTAGATTCTACTTTCACATCACAAACAAACCTAACTCTGTCCAAAAAGGGCATATCATTCACTTTACTTTCTGAGTGAAATGAATCCCAAGTCTGAGTCTCCCTCATTGTTCAGACTGGGTGTTCAAGCTCCATTGTCGTTCAAACTGTCTGTTCAAATTTCATGCAATGTTTCAGTATTAACTCCCCCATTCACCTTCATGATATTTTCCACTTTCCTACTGCATTTAGCACATGTCGGGCCCCTCTGGATGTCTATGTTTATGTTTACTTTCTAACATCCTTTGCAGACCTACTTGGTCTATAGGACTTCTTTAGACAATTTTAAAACCGAGACGATTTTGGTATGCTTGACTAGATAACAGACTGCAATTGCCACAATTTCAAATATCATTTAAACATTCGAGCTACAAGAACAACAGATGTCCCACCTAGTGGTGAAGGACAGCAAACCGGAGGTTAGATCACTTTCACGAATGGCTTACAGAATTCACTCTAAGACATATAATTTCCTGGAAGAGTATTGAGTAGCCTACTGCCAAATGTCAATTACTGCATATAGCTCGAGTTCAACAGAAATAAAGAATCATTTCATTTCTTGAAGATATCAAACCCAGACTGCTCCTCGCCTTTTAACAATTGAGCTTAATTTTAAATAACACACACATGATTCAACCCGTCAGCATGTTTTCTATAAAGAAATTTTTCTACATGCCAAATTTCTTCAAATAATATTTTACAGTGCACATGTAGAACCCTAAAGCTAGCGAAGTAAAATCTTAGTTTTCGTTTGTGATAGAAAGCATTTTACAATTAACTAACCCCCAGAAAAATAAAACTAAGAGCATGACTCACTTCAATTTTTATTGATTAATCACTATGAATTAGGTTATTGTTGAAACACCTGCTACATGAATGGCCAGTAGTGACCAGACTTCGCATGCTTCGATTGTTCTAAAGCTTTGAAAATAAATGAACAAGTAGGGAACAAAGTCAAGGCGAGGCCAATGCCTACAGTGCGTGGCAATGGTGGCAAGACCGTCCGTGTTGAATTCGTCACAACTGGTAAGCATGAGAACCTTGAAATTGGGAAAAGACTATGCGAGGAGCTCAAGGCTCTAGTCAGTGACAACCATGCGTTTCATCCTGAGTTCTTCCAGCCAAGGGTACGCCTTGCAGACCAGGGAAACTGTTTTCTTGTCCCTGTACAACGAGAGGAATGCCAATACGTGCTTCAGCACTTCATCAGGGAACGAGCTCATCCTTATCACCACCATAATAATAATTGCAATCCTAATAATAACAAATATACCTCTTGCATACACTGCTTAGATTTCAGACCCCATGGTTGATTTTGGAGCTACAGGAAAAAACTAAAACATCTTACGTTCCTTCAAATGCATCAAATCCCATCAAAATTAAAAACAAACAAAACAAATCCCAAATGAAAATGATCGCAGATTACCCCAAAAATCTCCAGAAGGTATCTAGTTGTATCTTTGTATATATTTACCACGGTATGGGTAGTGGATACTTACCTGGAAGTGGCTCAGGATCTTATCACTAAATTGTGAGGCTTTGAAGGACTGTCTTGATCCCTAACAACCAGACCAACACCAACGCCAAGAGCAGAGGGACAAAGCAGAGGTGAGAGGCGGTAGAGGAAAGAAGCGGAAGTGAAGGAGCATCATGGTTAAGGAAGAGCTTAGGTTCTGGTACTGAGAGCCGAGGCCGGGCACGTGGGCCTCATGCCAGAAGCCTGACCTTAAAGGCTACTAGCGAATGCCACGGAGCACATTAAACTCTCGCCAAACTGAAAGTATGTTTTTTTAGAATAATTGTATTATTAAATTTTTTTTAGTAATATTAATGTTTAGTTTTAATAATTTATTTAAAAGTATTAATACACCTTTGAATAATTATATTATCATTTTTTTTTATTAATTTTTAGTTTTAATAATTTATTTAAAAGTATTAANGCTAAGTATAAATTTTAGAGGTCCATGGGTTTTGAACCCAAGACCACCCACCAAGCGAAAGCCTTAAGAAGAACACTAACGCCAACGCGCCCTCATAAGTCTTTATAAATAAATTATTTTACTTATTTAGATTAATGGTAACACTGTCAGGATAAGAATAGTATTATTATTAGGAAGATACAATATGAAGATTAAGACTAACTGGCTTATTACCTAACCTATTGATCCAGAGCCAGCTAACTGAGTTGAATCATAATTAGTGAATGCAGCGGAAATCAAGGTAAAGGCTTATTTGGCGCCGCTGATCTTTGTATCCCAAGTATAAACTCCGATTTTCCAAAGCGTCGAGTCAAACAAGCCACGCAACATACCTAGCCTAGCGCCAAGCCCGAAACCACTCCATAAGCGTCAGGTTCACGAGACCGTACACACAATTCGTCGAGCCGAGAGCTAAGTCCCTCCACTCCATTCCACCAGTCAAAGTCAACACTAAATCTCAATGCAGCATTCGACAACGCCAACACTACGCACCAAGGAAAAGGTCACGAGTCAAGCACCGGAGGATATTTAGTTGTAAGCAAAAAGTTAAAAGGACTTAGACTAGGACAAGCGGGGAGGAGGCAACATATGCACTAGGAGAGTAAGCATAGGAATTGGCAAGTATTGCGCAAGGCTAGCGTAGCTACAGGGCAAGGGAACCAATAGTTTTTTTTTATAGGGGTGAAGAAATCAAGCTTAGACGCTTAATCCTAACCCTAACCTAGCCAATCCCCTAAAGGTGTAATGTCTGTTTACAGACAATTAAAGAAAACTTACGCCTAACCCTGTTTCTAGTTTGAGTAGCACCAATTTGAAACATCCTTGAACTCACCCTGACAACTTGGTTGATGTAGGTTAAAGCATACAGGATGGTCAGGACTCGAGGGAGTCGAGGCAGGGGAG
>ML782364.1:160092-173104 GCA_009831015.1 Picea engelmannii | reverse complement strand
TTAGCAGCGCAAGCTATGCATGCAGTGGATTGCATTTGGGATGTGAACTCCATCAAAAAATTTGAAAGGGAGCAGTTGTTGGGGAAAGGTACAATGAAGAAAGTGAGAGGTAATTAAATTGTGGATATTTTTAATAAATATAACTTTCTCATTTTTTTGTGTGTATATGATCATACTCATTTAATATTTATTCTTTCATCATTTATTAATATTTACCATGGTTATAACCAATATTTAATATTGGTGATCTGTGATTTTTTGATCGGTCAGTTGCTCAAGATTGGGATGTACTACATTTATACATTGCAAACAATCTTGACTAAATGAAGGCATGGATTGATAGATGTAAATAGCGTCATGGTGGTAGGTTATCATGGAAAGAACTATCTAAATTGGTTAGAAAAGCTTGTCGTAATGGAGATTCTGATGTTACGCAGAGGGAAATAGATTTAGCATATTGTTTGAAAGATGGAAAGGCAAGAAAATTCACCCATTTTATTCAGTTATTTTATTTTATATTAATGTGACTGTAGGTATGTTGTTTTCATATATATTATACTTTCCAAGTTATATAAATTTGTTTATTATTAATTGACAATGCATCTTTACATGTCTGGCATATTGTAGTTGAAACATGTAATATCCCCCAAAAATAAATTATTATTAAGTCTGAAAATACTTCAGAATTTATTTCCGTTTTTGGTAAATTCGAAATTGGAAAATTATTGCCATTTATGGCAATTCCAAATTTTGGAATTTAGTTAATTGTAATTTATTATTATGACTGTTGGGAAAATATTTGATTTTCCCAACCAACTCTTTGACTATGACACTTGTAAGAAACAAATATTTTTTATGTTTATTGTTGAGAGACAAGTGGAACGGCTAGGTTGAAATCAGCTAACCATGACTCCAGGAGAGGGGAATAGGCTTGAACTACCTCAGGGCTGAATTTTGCAAGTGGAAAATCAAGAATTTGGCCATTGGCAGCTCCTAAAAATCATGGATTTGTAAAGCTGTGAAAATTCCCAAGGGAAAAGAACTAGGCACAAGATGTTTTTGCGTATATATAGCATATGGGAGAAGGTAGGATGTTGCCTAGTATGCTAGGAAAAAGATGGAATTGCAGATACGAGCACTAATTCTGAGTGTGAGGCAAGGAGAAATTTCGATCTGAAGAAGGACATCACTTGTTGTTATGAGCACTACTTCTGAGTGTGAGGCAAGGAAAATTTGTGGATATGAAAGAGGACTATAGTGAAAGAGGAGTTTCGAGGTTTTCCCTCATGGATTCATGGGCAGGCTAGGGGGTGAATGAAACAAGTAGTTTGGTTCTATTCTATGGTTGGGTGGAACTTGGATGTTCCATTTGTGGTCCTAACAATTTGTTAAGATATGTTATTCTACTCTTCCCTGGTTGCATGTTCTAATGTTTAATAATTGGTAGAATTCATTTACTTAGTTCTGGTTAAATGTTCTATTAATGAATGACTGATAGAATACATCCACTTGTTGGGTAGAAGGAAGTGAATTATTGAATAATCCCTTACAGTTGAATTTATGCATTGAGTAGAGCCAAGAAAGATTGTTGTATGTGCTAACTATTGATAAATGTATGGAAGTCTCCTGAGTAGAGCTAAGAAAATTGGTGTGTGTATTGTTGTAGATGAAAGTGTGAAAGTTTTCCTATTCCTGTGATATAATCTATGGTCTACAATAGAGAACAATTATCGGATCGATCTATAGTTTATATTGAGGATGTATAAATTGTACAATTTCCAAATAGAATTTTGAGTGAATATCATAATTGAAATGTGTGTGTGTGTGTGTGTGTGTGTGTTATTAGCTATACGGATTTTCTGAACTACCTAAACATCTATTACACAGAAGTTTATTTATGGATTATTTCCTTTTAAGCTGACTACATTAAATATAGTAAAAGGTTACAGTTCTCTTCTTTTGATAACCTCGGGACAAAATGTCCCGAGTTTTAACTACATAAACCTATTACCTATTGCAGAGTCGTTCCAATATTTAAATGAGCCTTCAAACTCTACATAACACTTGTGATCATAACTATTAGTTAGTGAAATCGTCTCTAGTAGGGATTTCCCCTTTATCCTTTTCTTTAAGTATTAAAGATAAATTTAACCAAATGTTTATAGGAGCCTGGTGTAAAAACTGCCATGATAATAGTGTTCTAGGGTAGATCTGTATCATTTCCATTAGAATCTAGGTTTATGTTTATTAACGTTGCAAGTTGGAACCCGAGTACCTTTTCGTGCAAGACACTATCCTGGATCCGGAGACTGTGAAGGTTAAAGTCATGCAAAGAAATTGGGAAATTTGATTTGTGATAAGATGGAGTTCAATAAAAGTAAAAACTTGAAGATAGAACAATTTTTCGAATGAATCTTGCCCCTTAATAAAAATTGTAACATTAATGTCGATTAGATTTGACTTGATCTGTCACTAGATCTGAGTTCACGACTCGATCGTATCCATCGATCGAAGGAAGATCTTGGGTCGTAGATCTAGTCTCATCGAGAGTTCGCAACTCAGAAAACCAAAGAAAAGAGTTCTAGAAACTCGCAAAACCCGAGTTCACGATTTGATCTGAGTCGTTGATCAAAGGAAGATCGTGGGCCGTAGATCTAGTCTTATCGGGAATTCGCAACTCGGACGACCAAAGACAAGAGTTCTGGAAACTCCCGAAACCGGAGTTCGCGATTCGATCTGAGTCATCGATCAAAGGAAGATCGTGGGTTGTAGATATAGATTTATCGAGAGTTCACGATTCAGGAAACCATGGGTAAGAGTTATGGGAAC
Organism: Picea engelmannii; assembly: GCA_009831015.1. Taxonomy (NCBI): domain Eukaryota; kingdom Viridiplantae; phylum Streptophyta; class Pinopsida; order Pinales; family Pinaceae; genus Picea; species Picea engelmannii. Next base: position 170,275 of record ML782364.1, on the reverse strand, counting down.
TCCTGAAACCCAAGTTCGTGATTTGATCTGAGTCGTTGGATCAAGGAGAGGTTTGGTTCATTAGATCCAATGGATTTGCAAGAAGGTTAATGTCAAGAGTCTTTCGACATTCGAAATCTCAGGAGAGATCGTAGCCATCATATCTTAATGAGTGTGAGCCATTGATTTAGCACTCTGAAATATCGGGAAATCGGGAATCAGAAGTGCGAAGGAGGGAGTTGTTCCAAATTCCCGATACATGAAATTCCGATTCGCAAGAGAGGGATCTGGGTCATCGGATCACAGGGAAATCATGACCGTTGATATGAGATAGTTGAAATTGGGAGTTCCCGATACGTGAAATCTGGACACGCTCAAAGGTAAACCATAGGGTTTGGTTGGAGGTCATATTGATGGAAGTGAAGGAATGGAGCTATCAAGTGCTAGGCCCCTATCGGGATTTCAGAGGTCGAGAGAGTCAGGGAGACTCACACACAAAGTCTCAATACGCGAAAATCGTGAAACGCCTTTTGGCTAGGGAAGTGGTCACAACCATGGTCACGTAAGGGAAGGGCGTAGCCAGAAAATATCTAGCACTCGTCATGTGTTGTTTTGAACAACGTTCAGGAGGGGGTCCGTGGGTGCCTTATAACCTGCGCCTTTGGAGAAAGGGCTTGTGTATTACTTAAGAAGCTATTATAAAGTCACCCTTTATTTTTAAGTCTGTGATATATGCATTGAACCTTATCTTAAGTATGCAATCTACGCTTAAATCTCAAATTCATTTAGACCTGCATCATATGGATATTGTCTATGCATAAAGATTTATGTAATTCAAGTGGGGTTCTTCCTCTGTAATATAATGTTAATACATGTGTGTGTATATATATATATATATATAGAAAGGATCTTAATGTTAGTGGGGCTTTACTAACCTTTATGCTTACATTTGATAAGTTAGTAAATTGAAAGGGTGGGAAATAGTGAAGTTTCCCTTGAACTTTATGCATATGATTACTATGCAGTAGGAAATAAATCAGAGATAAAATATGTTATAATGGTAGTTAGTTGTGTCAATAACTGGAAAACATAAGCCTTGAAAAAATTTAATAGTGTTGACAACTACCTACATATAATAACAGTAGGACTTTCGAGATGAGTTGTTCGAAGAGAAAGAGTTTTAATGTCCCTAAGGAATTTTATTTTTTTTTTGGTAAATTTAGGGAACATTACATATGGTATCAGAGAAAAGGTTACAACACTTGGACCTTAAACAGGGCCAAAAATGTTTGTTTAACACATGAAATTGTGTTTAATGAAAAACTAACAAAACATTTACTGTTACAAACAGAAAAACTTTATTTTTGTTGTGATCATGGAAACACAGAATGAAGAAGAGATCAAACTCAAGGAGAATCTTGAGCAGGGACCTTCTAGAGAACCTGGACAGAACAGTGAAGGAAGTTCTGCCACTCAGGTTCTGGAAACTATGAGAAACCTTGTTATGGAACTGGATATTTTAAAAGTAAACAATGAGAAACTGAAAAAGGCACAACAAGAACAGTAGGAAATAAATGAAGTATTGTTGCGTAGTACAGTAACAAAGAAGAGCCCAAAATATAACAAAAATGAAGAAGAGGTCAGCAAGAGAGCCTCCAAAAATTCTGACCCTGAAGTAGAAAAAGGGGACAGCTCTTTCGAAGGCACACCATCAGCAGAAGATAAAACAACCATAGGAAGAAAGAGGAAACAAGCAAACCACCTGGAAGGAGATTTTAAGAAAATCAAACCGTCCACCTTTGATGGGGAACCCAGGATAGGGGAGGAGGCTGAAGCATGGTTACTAGACATAAAAAGTATTTCTAGATCTACAACTATTCCAGCAATATGAAGGTTAGAATGGCCATCTATAACCTGAAAGGAAAAGAAAGTATATGGTGGCAAGACCTGAAGTTGGCCAAGGTTCTAAAGGGAAAAAAAATGGAGTGGGAGGATTTTAAGAAATACTTTAAGAAACAGTATTTATCTAAAAGTTACTATGAAAGAAAAACCAAAGAGTTTTATGAGCTATGACTCGGTCAAATGACTATGGATGACCTGATAAACAAATTCCTAGAATTATTAAGGTTTGTGCCTTATATCCATGAGGACAAAGTAAAGATCCAGCGGTTTCTAAGTTGTTTACCACAATCCTATAAGGATATAATCGAATTCGACAACCCCAAGTCCTTAAGTGAAGTTTTCAGGAAGGTTTGAATGTGTTATGACCAATATAAATAGTGGTCGAAATTTCCCAAGGCTTGGAAAGATAAGAAACAAGATAGAATGAACCAGCGGAAGAAGGGATATCAACCAGCCCCTTTCCGGAACGCAACAAAGAGTTTTCCAAGGAATTATTTTCACTCCAATAACCAGAACACCCAAGGAGGTGGTAAACCAGTTAATTTGGGAACAAAACAATTTGGGGACAGCCCGAGAGAACCATTAAAATGTTGGGAATGTGGATAACCTCACTTAAGGAGGAACTGTCCACATTTAACTTTTGCAGCCATGACTATGGTTCATAACCTTCAGGAATCCTCTATAGTGGGAGATGTGGGTAGAATCTTACATCAGATCAATGCAGTCGTGGATGGCCGACAAGATGATCACCAGTCCACTGTAGTGGAAGTTGAAGGTAAAGTTAGCAATAATCGTGTTTCTGTTTTAATTGATCCAGGGGATAATTTGAGTTATATCGCTCCTGGTGTAGTGGATTCAATTAAACTTAAGAAGTTAAGAAATGCAAAATCTTGGCTAGTCCAACTAGCCACATGAACAAAAATAAAAGTAACTGATTTCATTTATGACTGAGTTCAATTTAGGTGGTCAAAACACAAAGATAAATCTGAATATTCTACCATTAGGGTTTTATGATATAATTATCGGAATGGACTGGTTAGAGAGTCATAAAACAGTTTTGGATTGTTATGAAAAAACACTCACTTACAAAGACGAAAACAACATTTTTAGGACAGTACAAGGCATACTAAAAATAGTCTCAGTTAGACGGATTTCAACAATGCAATTTAAGAAGTGCATGAGAAAAGGTTGTCAGATTTATACTATACAAGTGACAAATTTTTTGGAAAATGAAAATAAACCTAGCCTAGAATATTCTGTCATCTTACATGATTTTAGAGATGTGTTTGTGGATAAAATACCTGAAATGCCACCAAGAAGGGACATAGACTTTTCTATTGACATGTTCCCTGATTCAGCCCCCGTATCTAAAGCACCCTACATGATGAGTTTACCCGAATTAACAAAATTAAATATCCAACTACAAGAACTGTTGGACAAGGAATATTTCATACCAAGTGTCTTGCCATGGGGAGCACCAGTCCTTTTTGTTAAAAATAAAGATAGAACTTTAAGATTATGCATTGATTACAGACAATTAAACAAAATGGTTGTTAAGAACAAATACCCCCTACCTAGAATCAATGATTTGTTTGATCAAGTAGGTGGGGAAAATATTTTTTCTAAGTTGGATTTAAGACTTGGTTATCACCAGGTTAGAATAAAGTATGAGGACATAAGTAAAACATCATTTAGGATGAGATATGGACATTATGAATTTTTTGTTATACCATTTGGTCTCACTAATGCACCAACAACATTTATGTGTTTAATGAACAACATTTTCAGTCAATACTTGGATAAGTTCGTTTTGGTATTTATTGATGATATCCTAGTGTATTTTAAAATAGAAGAAGAACACGAAGAACACATAAGGATAGTATTGAAAACTTTAAGAAAACACAAATTGTATGCTAAATTCGACAAATGTGACTTTTATCAAAAGAAAATACAGTACCTAGGACATGTAATATCTGAAGAAGGTATTGCAGTTGACCCAGAGAAAATAAGAGACATCATGGAATGGCCTATCCCTAAGGACGTAGTGGACATCCGGTCTTTCATGGGATCACTGGGTACTACCGCAGGCTTATCGAGGGATTCTCTAAGATTGCATACCCTATCACATCCCTACAAAAGAAGGGTACCAATTTCAATTCGTCACATAAGTGTCAGGACAAAATTAATAAGTTAAAGGAATTGTTAACAACCGCACCAATTCTAAGGGTGGAAGACCCGAATAAAGACTTCACAGTCTGCATGGATGGAAGCAAAGAAGCTTTGGGAGACGTCCTAACTGAAGAAGGGCACATTATTTGTTACGAGTCCTGAAAACTAAAAGAGCGCGAACGAAACTACGTCACTCACGACTTGGAGTTACCAGTTGTCATCCATGCATTAAAGATGTGGAGACACTATATAATGAGCAGAAAATTTATGTTGTTGACTAATAACAATAGAGTGAAATTTTTGTTTAGTCAACCAGACCTTAACGCAAGGCAAGCAAGATGGTTGGCCTTCTTGAGCGAATTTGATTTCGAGGTAAGACACATCAAAGGTAAGGAAAAAAAGGTGGTAGATGCTTTAAGTAGAAGAATTCATGGGTTGTTTGAGATAAACATTAGCAGGGAAGCAAGTGACATTGAGCAAAGGATAAAGGTTGCAAGTAATAACAATGAAAAATACATTAAAACAGTGGCAGATTTACAAATTACGCAGAAAATTTAGACAATACAGATATGAGTTTGTACAGAAATGGTCTACTAAGATTCAAAAACAAATTATCTATACCAGATTCTGTTGAATTAAGGTTAACAATTTTGGACGAAGTACACAAGAAACCATATTCTGGTCATCTGGGATACCAAAAAATGGTAACAACACTAAGGAAGTTATTTTATTGGCCTAATATGAAAGGCGAGACAAAAGAATACTTGTCTAAGTACCAAGATTTTCAATAGGTGAAGGTTGAACACCGTCATCCAGCCGGTTTGTTGCAGTCTCTACCTGTACTGAAATGGAAATGGGAGACTATATCACTGGATTTTATCACAAGTTTGCCTAGAACTCAAAAACAACATGATTCAATTATGATAGTAATTGATAAGCTTAGCAAGTCTGCACACTTTCTTCCTGTAAAGTCTACTTTTAAAGATATTAACATTGTTGAAATATTCATGAAAGAAATTTTTAGACTACATGGTATTCCTAAAATGGTGATTTCAGATAGAGACATAAAATTCACATCTACATTTTGGAAAGAATTGTTTGCAGGGTTAAATACTAACTTGAATTTCATCATAAGCTACCATCCACAAATGGATGGGCAGACTGAATGAACAAACCAAATCATGGAAGATATGTTACGAATGTACGTAAGGACGAAACCAAGTAAGTGAGAAGACTACCTGCACTTAGTGGAGTTTGCATACAACAATGGTTACCAGGCATCAGCTAAGATGAGCCCCTTCAAAGTACTGTACGGCATAAAGTGTACAAATCCGATTAGCTGGGATAACCCAGTTGACAGACTCATGGTGGGACCAAAAATGCTCCAGGAAATGGAGAATATGGTAAGAAAAGTACAACAAAATTTAAAAGAAGCACAGGACAGACAGAAAAGTTATGTAGACCTGAAAAGAAGACGCCAAAAATTCCAAGACAGAGACCACATTTATTTAAAAGTCAAAGCCAGAAGAAGTTCACTAAAGCTAGGAAATTGTTCCAAGTTGGTGCCTAGGTTTTGTGGCCCTTTCGAGATCTTGGATTGAATTGGACCCGTGGCATATCAACTTGCACTTCCTGCAAATCTGAAAATTCATAATGTATTTCATGTTTCTTTGTTAAAAAATTATGTTAATAATCCTACTCACATGATCTATTGGAACATGGTGCAGGTGGAACCAGAAGGCAAGTTCCAATTAGAACCTTTGTGCATTCTGGACAGGAGATAAATAACACTACAGAATAGAGTCATCGCCTAGGTAAAAGTGCAATGGAAGCACTTTAGTCCTGAGGAGGCCACTTGGGAATTGGAGGAAGATTTGCAGAAATATCATCCAACCCTGTTACAAGAAAGGAACGAACACTAAGGAAAGTGTTGTATTGAAGGGGGAAGGGATGTAATATCCCCCAAAAATAAATTATTATTAAGTCTAAAAATACTTAGGAATTCATTTCCGTTTTTGGTAAATTCAAAATTGGAAAATTATTGCCATTTATAGCAATTCCAAATTTTGGAATTTAGTTAATTGTAATTTATTATTATGACTGTTGGGAAAATATTTGATTTTCCCAACCAACTCTTTGACTATGACACTTGTAAGAACCAAATATTTTTTATGTTTATTGTTGAGAGACAAGTGGAACATCCAGGTTGAAATCAGTTGACCATGACTCCCAGAGAAGGGAACAGGCTTGAACTACCTCGGGGCTGAATTTTACAAGTGGAGAATCAAGAATTTGGCCATTGGAAGCCCTTGAAAATCAGGGATTTGTAAATCTATGAAAATTCCCAAGGGAAAATACCTAGGCACAATATGCTTTTGCATATATATAACATATGGGAGGCGGCAGGACGCTGCCTAGTATGCTGGGAAAAAGAAGGACTTGCTGATATGAGCACTAATTCTGAGTGTGAGGCAAGGAGAAATTATGATCTGAAGAAGGGCGTCACTTGTTGTTATGAGCACTACTTATGAGTGTGAGGTAAGGAAAAATTGTGGATCTGAAAGAGGATTATAGCGAAAGAGGAGTTTCGAGGTTCGCCCTCATGGATTCATGGTCATGATAGGGGGAGAAAGGAACAAGTAGTTTGGTTGTTATGTTCTATGGTTGGGTTGAACTTGGTTGTTCTATTTGTGGTCCCAGCAATTTGTTTAGATATGTTATTCTACTCTTCCCTGGTTGCATGTTCTAATGTTTAATAATTGGTAGAATGCATTTACTTAGTTCTAGTGAAATGTTCTATTGATGAATGACTAATATAATACATCCACTTCTTGGGTAGAAGGAAATGAATTATTGAATAAGCCCTTACAGTTGAATTTATGCATTGAATAGAGCCAAGAAAGATTGTTGTATGTGCTAACTGTTGATAAATGTATGGAAGGATCCTGAGTAGAGCTAAGAAAACTGTTGTGTGTATTTCTGTAGACGAAAGTGTGAAATTTTTACTATTCCTATGATATAATATATGGTCTACAATAGAAAACAATTATCAGATCGATCTGTAGTCGATATTAAGGATGTATAAATTGTACAACTTCCAAACGAAATTTTGAGTGAACATCAGAATTGAAATATATATGTGTGTGTGTGTGTGTGTGTGTTATTACCTTTATGGATTTTCTGAACTACCTGAACATCTATTACACAGAAAGTTATTTCTCGACTATTTCCTTTTAAGCCGACAACATTAAATATAGTAAAAGGTTATCGTTCTCTTATTTTGATAAACTCAGGAGAAAATGTCCCATGTTTTAACTACATAAACCTGTTACCTATTGTAGAGTCGGTTCAATATTTAAACGAGCCTTCAAACTCTACATAACACTTGCGATCATAACTATTAGTTAGGGAAATCATCTCCAGTAGGGGTTTCCCCTCTATCCTTTTCTTTAAGGATTAAATATAAATTTAACCAGTTGTTTATAGGATCTTGGTATAAAAACTACCACGATAATAGTGTTCTAGGGTAGATCTGTATCATTTTCATCAGAATCTAGGTTTATGTTTGTTAACACTGCAAGTTGGAACCCAAGTACCTTTTCATGCAAGATGCTATCCTGTATTTGGAGACTGTGAAGGTTAAAGTACTGCAAAGAAATTGGGAAATTTGATTTGTGATAAGATGGAGTTTAACAGAAGTAAAAACCTAAGGATATAACATTTTTTGAATGAATCTTGCCCCTTAATAAAAACTGTAACATTAATATCGATTGGATTTGACTTGATCTGTCACTAGATACAAGTTTGCAACTCGATCTCTGTCGTCGATTGGAGGAAGATTGTGGTCCATAGATCTAGTCTCATCGGGAGTTCGCAACTTGGAAAACCAAAGACAAGAGTTCTGGAAACTCACAAAACCTAAGTTTGCGATTTGATCTAATCCGTCGATCGGAGGAAGATCGTGGGCCGTAGATCTAGTCTTATCAAGAGTTCACAACTCGGATGACCAAAAACAAGAGTTCTGGAAACTTGCGAAACCTGAGTTCGTGATTTGATCTGAGTCACCGATCGAAGGAAGATCATGGGTTGTAGATCTAGCTTTATCGGGAGTTCGCAATTCAGGAAACTAGGGGTAAGAGTTCTGGAAACTCGCAAAACTTGAGTTCGTGATTTGATCTAAGTCATTGGATCAAGGAGAGGTCTGGGTCATTAGATCTAGTGGAGTTGCAAAAAGGTTAAGGTCAAGAGTCTTTCGACATTCAAAATCTCAGGACATATCGTAGCTGTCAGATCTGAAGGAGTGTGAGTCATTGATTTGGACTCTGAAATATCGAGAAATCGGGAATCATAAGTGTGAAGGAGGGAATTGTTCCAAAGTCCCGATACGTGAAATTCCAATTCATGAGAGAGGGATCCGGGTCGTTGGATCGCAAGGAAATCAGGACCGTTGATCTGAGATAGTTGAAATCGGGAGTTCCCAATATGTGAAATCCCAACACGCTCGAAGGTAAACCCCAGGGTTTGGATGGAGGTCATATCGATGGAAGTTAAGGAATGGAGCTAGCAAGCTCTAGGCCCCTGTCAGGATTTTGAAGGTTGAGAGAGTCGGGGAGACTCACACGCAAAGTCCCGATACACGAAAATCGTGAAACGCCTTTTTGCTAGGCGAGTGGTCACAATTGTGGTCACATAAGGGAAGGGCATAGCCAGAGAAGATCTAGCGCTCATCATGCGTTGTTTTGAACAACATTCAGGAGGGGGGCCATGGGTGCCTTATAACCTGTACCTTTGGAAAAAGGGCTTGTGTATTACTTAACCATCTAGTATAAAGTCACCCTTTATTTTTAAGTCTGCAATAGATGCATTGAACCTTATCTTAAGTATGAAATCTACGCTTAAATCTCAAATTCGTTTAGACCTGTATGATATGGATATTGTCTATGCATAAAGATTTATGTAATTCGAGTGGGGTTCTTCCTCTGTAATCTAACGTCAATATCTATACATATCTATATATATAGATATATGGAAAGGATCTTAATGTTAGTGGGACTAATTTACTAAACTTTATGCTTATATTTGATAAGTTAGTAAACTGAAAGGGTGGGAAATAGCGAATTTTCCCTTGAAATGTATGCATATGATTAGTGTGCAGTAGGAAATAACTCAGAGATAAAATCTGTTATAATGGTAGTTAGGTGTGCCAATAACTGGAAAACATAAACCTTGAAAAAAGTTAATAGTGTTGACAACTACCTACATATAATAACAGTAGGACTTTCGAGATGAGTTGTTCGAAGAGAAAGATTTTTAATGTCCCTAAGGAATTTCTTTTTATTTGGTAAATTTGGGGAACATTACAAAACACCACAAGACTATGTGGTGAAATGGTCATAAATTTCGCATCAAATAGTTGGATGAAACCAGAAAAATTTTTGATAGTGGGATAAATGCAATATTCCAGGTCACTAATGTTTCCTCTAGAAGTGACAGATGTCCTTGAGAATCTGAAAATAGACACTATGGGTTTTTGAATGATATAATTGAGTGTGAATTTAATTCCTTCAAATTAGTTTTGTTCGATGTCAAATGTTATAGGTTACAAATGCATGGACATGATGAGGAAAGAACCGTTATTCAACATGCCAACGGATTTTTGATGATTAAAACAACAGTTTTTGAAAAACAAACAATCACTATGTTTTTCCAAGTCAATGTGAACAAGCATTTTACTCAAAGGTTCCAGGTAAGAGGGATTGGTCATTTTTTGTTAGATATGATCCAAGAGGACGGCCAGTAAAGTATACTATATATGAGGAATATGATATTGAAGAATAAGACGATGTAGTGCAAGAGCAAGAAGAATATGGGTCGACAGATGAAGAAGATGAAGAATATGAACCATGCATAGGAGACAATGCACCAATTATTGATGATGATATCGATGAAGATATGCTCGAAAATGGCATTGTTGATGATGATGATATCATAAATCCTTTGAACATTGTTTATGAACTGAATGTTGATACAAATGTCGATTTGGATGATCAAGAAGAATATACATAAGAAGGATGATACAAATGTTGCGTTGGTCGATGAGGTACGTAACTATATTAGGTATTGTGGAATTGAG
>ML782364.1:120499-131244 GCA_009831015.1 Picea engelmannii | reverse complement strand
GTACTCAATACCCTTGCTAGGATTCCTAAAATGGATAGACAAAGAAATGCATCAAATAGAGGAGAGGAGTTACCCCAAACTAACAAAGGAAGAAGGATAGGAGTTACCCCAAAATGTCTTCCTTCCAAGTGGTAGTTTTTACCCTTCAATGGATTGATATTGGTAATTTGTAGAAGACTTGATCATTCACAATCAATCTTTATGCACCAAATAGAAACCAAGATATAAGAGCTTCAAGAATTGACACCAATGTCCATAAAGATAGAACCCTTATACATCCATATGCTCCAAGGAGCAGAAGCTCCAAAAATACAATGATGACTACAAATGAGGAATGGATACCCCTTATATAGAGTCTATCTCAACTCCCTTTACAATAGAATAATAATATCTCATGTGAAATCCTTAGATTTAGCCTAGGGAGGAGTGAAGAATTATTTCATCCAACTAACTAATATTTTTTGTAAAATAAATAGGTGGTCAATCAACATGTACAATACTCCAATCAAAATAGGCCCAAGAGAGTGGGATGCATCGATCAAAGAGGCAATAAGATGAGTCAAAGGTGCAACATGTAGCCTCCAAAATCCTCCAAGTGGATAGATCCACAACCAACTCCTCAAAGTAGGCAATGAAAACCTCTTAGTTATCCTCCAAGATGGATAGGTAGCTCCCCAAAGTGAAAAATACCAACAAGTAATCAGTAGAATCCCTCAAGAGTAGACGAATACCGTAAATTAAGCTCCAATGGTCATGTGTGAGGTATCTAATGTGTAACCTCCTTCTCAAATCATGTCAATCATATACTCAAGTCAATGGAAGTGCAATAAGGTCCATATGTGTTAAATATAATCCCCAATGGCTACGTAATGCATCCTCCAAGGAGGTGATCCATCAAACTATGTGACACATGCCTCCAAATGCGCAAACAAGTTGACCACTCCAATATTTCTGATGTGGCATGGCATGAGAGGTCCACTTGCATGAAGAATATCCCCAAACTTCCTATTCCATTCTCACCAATGCCTTGAGAGTTGTAAGATTGCATCGAGAGTTGTGAACGAAATCAGGAGTTGTGAAGATACCTTTGGAGTTTTGAAAATTACAAATGTCATAATGAATCCCATGCAATGTCCACTTAGCCACAATGTCCATTCACCATTAATCCGGCCACTATGTAATCCTGTCCTTTGAATAAGGGCTTGTCCCATTTGTCCTTTTTGGATGGAGTGAGTCAAGGTAATTAAAAAAATTGTCCTTTTTTGGATGGAGTGAGTCAAGGTAATGGACAACAACAATAATGGAAAACAACAACAACATCACTTATCCCATTGTCAATAGCTCACACCCATGCCTTAGACTTTACAATTTTGTAGCCATTGATGGGTTACGAATCAATAACAACTCTTGTATTTGTTACTTAACAATGTACTTTACTCGCAATTGCTCGCTCCCTTTTGACATGTATAGGCCACCTTTACCTTTCTACCGTTTCTTCTCATTGGGTTGAGGAATCACATCCTCCACCTTAGCCACCTCGGTTCCCTCTTCCCTAGTCGTGAACTCCATTGGTATTATCAGTGTTATTAGGGTCCACTTAAGTGTTCAACATAGGCATTGTAGTCTAGTATTGGCATATTCATTTATTTGAAATAATATTCATATTTCCAATGAGGGTAGTCTTTTCRGTGAGTTAAAGTTCCACCTTTCTTGTTCATTTTTTTCAAAAATACCATGATTTGGGTTGTCTTTAAATTGTCCAAAAACTCTTAGGGTAAAGTTACATGAGAAAAATTCCCAACATAGAAGTGGAATCCTAATTTTTTGCATAGTTCCTATCGAGTTTGGGTCAATTTTTCACTGGAAAAAATAGATGATATGAGTGCCCCTTATCCCACTCTAACCATTTCAATTCCAAAGCTCAAAAATATGGAAAAAAAACTAGACAAGGAGTGTCATAGAACATGAATTTGTAAGAAACTAAAAATATCTCAAAATGCTTTGTCTTTCTTGGTAATCATTATGAGCTTATTGTGATACTAATAGGATACTAGTAATGAACTAGTGTTACATCTTGATTGATTGATTGTTTATGTCTTTAATGGTGTTATAGGACATACAATCAAATAGTATTTGTTAGACCTATCTTCATTAAGTGAGGGAATTTCAGGTAGAATAGAGGAAAGTGAGACATCTAGTAGGTCTAACAGGCGGAGATCAATTAGAGGTGAGAAGATCAGAAGAAAAATCCATAGACACATGGAATTTTTTCTTGAGAAAGGGGGATCATGTTCTTATGATCATGAGATCATATAAAACATCGAGGTTCCCTTGAGGTACAAACATATAGTGAAACAATGGGTACCCAAGGATATTCCTGAAATAAACATTGATTTTTGTGTAAACAAAAGGATATACCAGATTTCTCCATCATCATTACATGGTTTGGGGCTATTTTCCATGGATGACATAAAGGTTTGTTACAATGGATTAAATTAATTGATGGAGTACATCGGACCCTGTTATATCTACAAAGATTGGATACGAATAGTCCAATATACAAAAAGTATGCAAAGATATGGCTTGGCTGCAAATTATATACAGCTAAAAGACAATGATCAAAATAAAGGAGAAATTATCTATATTGACAGAAGGACAAAATAAACAGGGAATATTGCAGGGTTTATAAATAGTACATGACCCATGACCACAAATAACCGACCCAATTGTGTATTTGAGGGGCATGAAGGAAACCGTGTATTCATATGTGCAATAAAATCAATAGCTGAAGGGGAAGACTTATTGATTGATTACAATTTGAATCGAATAGATACAGATGTTTCCATTATGGGGGCACTACATATACTAATTTACCTAAACTATAAGCAATGACTCTAGTATTTTATGATTTTCATTATGTTATTTACGGTGTTAATCCATTTGGAGATCTTCGGTCTGTTTAGTATTGAGTGTGTCCTATTTTTTTTATCAACATTTGAATTTCTCATACATTTGAATTTCTCATAAATTTGAATTTATTTATCATGATAATGATGACGGTTCTAATTTTACTGTAATGTGGTAGGATGATCATGGTAAATCAAAAACGGCCTTAGAACAGGTAAATGAACAATTTTCGAATTGCATTTAATGTGGATTTTATTTATGTGGCAATCAATTATTTTATTTGTTTACATAACTGAATTATCATTTATTTTGTTAAATATGTAGCTGGCGGGACATGATGTTGATGAAGATTCACTCGGCAAAAGGGATTTGTATGAATCCCCCGACCCTATGGTTTTAATTAGAAAAAATATCAATAAAGGAAACAAGGAACTAGCTCACTTGTTAGATATTCTAGATCAAACTCCTGAGGTCAAAGAAAGGATCAAAGAAGTTATGACAAGGCTGAATACATATAAGGTAATAACCATAATTTCAAGTGGTTTTTTTTTTTATGTCATAAGATCAATTATGAAAGCTTGTTTTTTAACTTTTACATTATCTAAACAAAACAAAAAAAAAAAACTTTCTTATATAGAGATTTTTGGATCCTGCTGACACTGACATGCATGGTATCGGTAGTAGTGGCATTGCATAGACGCCACAGGGTCCTGATGCATGCCCTCGTATAACTTCCAGGACATAGCTATTCATATCTCCACCTTCCACACCATTAGGTGGGAGCCATGACATGCACATCGAGGAAGCGGCCACACAGGTAGGCTCTGGAGGTGGTGACAGAGATGAGGTCGATGATTCGATAAACTATATGGTTTCTTTTCCTAAATAAAGATATGTGACCAGCACAGGGACCCTTAAGGGAACCTTTATGGTCAATGAGGAAGGACTTCCATTAAAGCAGGTTAAATTCCCAGGTAATTTTTAAAATTTTATTTTTTTCATGTTCTCTATGTAGACAAATATAAATCATCTAAATTATTATTTTTAAATTAATAATCATATAATCATTTTGCTTGTAGGGAACAACAATTTTTACAGGTCCTTGGAGAATAAGGCTTTGCTGATTTTTGGGCCCACCATACGAGAGAGGTGGAAGTCCTAGAATTCAAACTTCAAAAAATAATTGATGGATTATCTAGAAATCCTTTTTGGTGTAGATACATTTAATAAGACCTTGGGCACTGCCGCAGATGGCCACTATTTAAAATATACATGAGAAACATATAAGAATCACTTGAAACAAAATGATAAGTATGAGCATCCTATGATGATTCCACATAGGGAGTGTAAGGCCCTCATTGAGGATGCAAAAGAGAATAAATTGATAGATGAAGGAAAAACACCCTCCGGTCCCATAAGGTAAATTACAATTTCAATTGAATACCTTCAATTTTTTTTAGATGTAAATAAAATTGTGGTATATATTAACATACTTGAAACTTTTGATGATAGGTTCACTGACACATCAAAGGCCACAAAAGAAAGGCTTTCCAAATGTGGCCAGCACAAGCTAGGCCAGGGCGGCTACTTGAAGGTGTAGTCACGAATTGTAAGTACCTAAATATCTTATTTGTATCGCCTTAAAAAATTTAGTTAATTGCAGTGAATAAAATAAAAAATGCATACTCTTATGTAATCCAGGGTGATGATTTTGGTACTAAAACCACAAAGGAAGACCTCCAACTTGGTTACAAGTATGACTATAAAGCGGTAGTTGAATGCCAAAAAATCTTGGGGAAGATACCAAGAACCACTTTATAGGATAATTTAAATAAAATTCAATCAACATTGACCTTTATTATTACAATAAGATAGTCATGTTGGATATTATTAATATTTACAACTTTGTTTTAATGAGGGGAGCAACACTGTCAACGAACACACTAGTATTGGAGAGCAATGCGTTGATAGCAGTTTGCAACCAGAAGATGGTTTGTATCCCATTCAGTCCCAATTTTCCATGAGGGCCCAGCCCCACGATGGTGCTACGATTGAGATGGCACATGAAGGTAATATGGTTGTATTTTAATCATATACTTAATAATTTTGTAGTTATACATTTTGTACTTTTATTTTTTTTACTTATACATTTATGATTGTCCTTATAAAGTTTGTGGTCTCAATGGAAAACAATTTTGTACTTGAGGCTCATATAGTTGAAGAGGAGCATGCGGGGACAACCATTCCAACAGTGTCGACCAGTGCACTAGGTAAATAATGACATTGCAGGTATTTTTTTAATGTTATTGAACTAGTTCAATGATATTTAAAAACTGACCATTTAAATTTTGTTTTTTTTTTCTTTTGTAGGTGATGCCTCATCAAAATGACCTCCATTACACCGTGAGTACCCCGCGACTAGGCGTGCTCTACGTGAGAGGATGGAATCACAATCATATTTTGAATACCACTCAGAGAATGAAGACTTGGATATTAATTAAATGATTAGGAACTATAGAGCTAAGAAGAAGAGGCCGACTAAAAGTAATAAATGATTATGTACATGAACATTTTAATAATTATTTAATATAAAATCTATTTTCACCATATTCCACTCAAAATGGATGAAGGAAACATTTTATTTCATTGTAAAAAATTGTGAATATTGGTATGTATATATGTTTGTTTTTGTTGTAAATATTTCAAAAGATTTATATGTTGGGTATTGGGAAATTGAGAGTGATGTGAGGGGGGGCAGGGGGGGTGGGGGTGAAGGGCCATAAGAGCTTCTGCCTTCACATGGTTGGCCCTGTTCAATAGAGAATAATTTATTAGAGTTTTATAATCTTGGAGCAAACCTCCCTCGATCCAACAGAGAAACAACAAAGTCAATGTTGAATTCATTGTTACTACTTCAAATCAAGGGAGGCAGTTTGATCAAATATTATACATGTGGCTCCAATAAATTATTCTTGAAACCAATAGGAGCTCATTCAGGTATGTTCTAACACTCTCGTAAAAATGCATCTTAGAGTAAATAATGCGCTACAAATATTACTTGTATTGCTTTTTTAGATTTTTATGGAGGTTGAATGATTTTGGCAAGTACTTTAAGATCTTTCTTCATCGATTGAGGGAACTTCAAGACTAACAGAGGATCATACAGTTGAAGAGAAACATGTGGGACCCACCATTCCAACTGTATTGTTGACCAGTTCATCATATCAGGTGTGATTGCTCCTTTCAGCATATAAGTTTATATAGCCATCAATTCTAGTTATGTTTAATGTTTTATTAATTGTTATGTTTGATTGCTAAATTGAAAAATCACCATTTAGGTATGTATAATATTTTTATTATGTCCTATAGATATTATGGATCTGTCAGTGTAGGTTTATGGTTAACCAATGGATAAATCTAACATGAATGTATGGATAAATTCTAACATGAATGTATGGCTCCAAACATGCCGCCAAAAATGGTAGTTTATTTCCGGTGACAAGATATTTGGAGGAATGGAACCTACTGAAATGAACATTATGACCATTTGGAGGCTTAGATATTATGATATTGCAGTGCACCTGAATTGAAAGGAACGTTTGGAGGCCGAGAGATAGAGAGATTGCAATAAACCGTTTGGAGGCCCAGACATCATGAGATTGCAGTACACTCCAAAGGGTGCATTGCAATCTCACATATTTCTGCCTCAAATAGTCATTTCAACTCGGGTGTACTGCAATCTCATGATGTTTGGGTCACCAAACGGTTCATTGCAATCTCACTATTTCTTCACCTCCAAATGGTCCTCCTTTACGCAACGATACAATTTTTCTCCTTTGGTACAAGATGGAAGCTAAGTAGTATGGTTGTCTATAATTGGGAACTTTAGGCATGTTCTCACTTCCTTCTGGGAAGAAAATGTCATCCAAATGGTAGGGTTCCTAACTAGTTGGGATCATCCTTTCTCAGTTCTTGGATTGATATTTGGATATGTTTCTTGGTGGTTGATATAAGTCCCTAGATGTGTCTAGGGCCCCTAGATGTGTTCCAGGGAATCCTTGCTCAGTGCTTGGATTGATCCTTTGATGTGTTCCTTGGTGGTTGATATAAGACCCTAGATGTGTTTTAGGTCCCTGGATGTGTTCTAGGGAACCCTTTTGACGCAAACCCCCTTCCCTCCAAAGGGTTGCTCGACCTCCCGGTCTTGGATCATTTACATTTATGAGTTAGAGCGACTCTTCGGGTCCCTGTGGCTACCCAAAACCACTATGCTTACACAGCCCCGCTTCCCCCAAGCGACCACGACTATGACCATAGGTCTCTCCCTTCACAATTTAGACTTTGGGGACATCTCGAGCTCTTCCCTTAGATTTTCCCAAAGCACGCTCTTCCGAGTCTTCAGGCTTCCTCCATGTGTCTCCGTAGATTTTGACAGCCCCACTACAATTTAGGTTTCGCGACTTCGCAAAAATCTAGCACTCTAATCCACAAACCTCCAAACTCTTGATTTCTGGGTTCCTTGATATGTCGCCATGTGTTCTCCTTGCAATCAACGGTTGAGGTTAAATCAAAACTTCGAACTTCATGATTTTGCTTTCGGGAAGCCTTCAAACTTTCCAAACTCCGAAGTGTTGAAACACCTTATGACCACCCTCCACGTAGCTCTCCCAAATTTGATGGTCTGGAGTCATTCGTCTCCCTCTGAAATGAATCTTTTCCACTAACTTTTATGCAAATTTCAGGGACTTCTCTCCTCGAAGAGTTTACACCACTCTCCCTCATGAGATTTTATTCTTCGATTTCCTCTTGTTCCTCTGAACACTTCCTTTGACACTTAGTCAAATTTTCAACCTGTGCACACCTTGCAATGGGTCTCCTTCCACGCTCAACTCCTCCATAGATGATTTCGTGCTCCCTGCGTCTGCTCTCCAACTGCTTCTCTATTTTGTGAGTAAAATCACTACTCCTCCTGATATCTTGAGTTCAAAAACTCTCTCACACGCTCCTTGCGGGTGTCGATTGAGTCCTTTCATACATAAGTTTTGTGCTACCTCTTCTGATATTACGAGTCAAAATAGACTTGTTCATGCACTCCTTGTGGACACTATGCACACCTTGCACTCGCTCAAACAAGAGAGACAATTGAAACTTATTCACTCTCCACATCAGTTCATATATTCAACCATTCATACAATATTTCTTTGCATCTCCCAACTCTTGAATAAATGGAAATCTACACACACTAGATTTAGTAGCCTTTCAACAACCTCTATTAGGAAACAATACAAAGATTTATACAAAGGGGTTCTCTTCTATCCTTTCCCTCCAACTACTCTATGATCTCCTATCAAAATTAAATGCTACCAACTACTTAACATTTATTATAATAAATATTGAGTCATACAGATAAGAGCGGATGCTCCAAATCTGTGTCGCAATCCTTCACATTAAAAAAAATACATCCCCCATCAATCTTACATGATGGATCAACCTCTAATCATTAAATATGTTCATAACTCAAAATATTTGTTAGATATTGTTGGTTGTGGAGCCTAATTATCTTCCTGATTCAGAGGTATTTGTTTTCATCCATGTTTATACCCCATGAAGACTTTACACCCTAGAAGAATACACACTCTTCCACATGGGGGAGTGAAGAGAGGGGTTACCCCCTCTGCAAGGTCTGGGGGCAAGTGGGCCCTCGGCGGGGGTTCGGGGGTAAAGCCCCTGAAGGAAAAATTGCCTTGTAAATGTATATTGTAATTTCATTGTAAATCTGGACCGTTCATTATAAGGTCACAGATCTAACGGTAGAAATTATGTTAGGGTTTATTTCCCTAGAAGGCAACCCTCTGTTATGAGGGAAATGTATTGCGACTATGCATGATGGCAAATATTGTATTCTGAGAGAGGAGACTATGAAAGAAAGAAGAGGAAGTTCCAACTGGTTTGTTGTAGGTTGTATCACTTCGATTGTTGGATAATAATAAAGGAAGGACCTGGAAATTTCTTTGGTGGATGTAGCCCACACTGGGTGAACCACATATATCTATGTCTCTATTGTATTGTGTATCTTCTGTATTTTATTTCTACATTTGTTTTATTTTATTGCTCCATGATCCTGTTTTTCTAACAACTGGTATCAGAGCAAAAGGTAACTCGCAGGAAAAGAGGGTTCCTGGTTCGAGTGGGAGCAATGGCGGAATATGGAAAGTTTAGGGTCGATAAATTTAACGGCCAAAACTACCAGTTATGGAAGATGAAAATGGAAGATTATTTATATCAGAAGGATATATTCTTACCATTGGGCGGAATAGAAAATAAGTCGATGACTATGAAGGATGAAGAATGGGATATTCTTGACAGAAAGGCTCTAGGAACGATACAGTTGATCCTAGTAGCATCAGTGGCTTTGAATATTTTGAAAAAAAAGACAACAAAGGGTTTGATGGATGCATTGGCTAAATTGTATGAAAAACCCTTGGCGTCCAATAAAGGTATTTATGATGAAGAGATTATTTAATATGAAGATGTCAGAAGGTGGGTATGTTGCAGATCATTTAAATGAATTCAATATGGTTACTAATCAACTAATTTCTGTAAAAGTGGAATTTGATGATGAGGTTAGGGCTCTTCTAATCTTGTGCTCATTGCTAGAAAACTAGAACGGCTTGGTCATGGTTGTAATTAACTCTGTCTCTGGTTCAAATACTTTAAAATTTGATGATGTTTTTGGTGTTATCCTTAGTGAGGAAATGCGAAGAAAAATAATAGGTGATACATCGAGTAATGTGTTGAACATGGAGAATAGGGGAAGACAAAAGGATAGAGGAAAGGGATCAGGGAACCGTGGTAATTATAGGAAGGGAAGATCCAAATCCAGAATTGGAAATATAGAGTGTTGGAATTGTGGGAAGAAAGGACATCTAAAGAAAGACTGCAGAGCTCCAAAGAAACAAAGAGATGGACAACATGAGAGAAATCAGGAAGCAAATGTAACAGGTGATGTGTTACAAGATGCTTTGATTCTTTCTGTAGATAATATTTCTGAGTCTTGGGTGGTAGATTCAAGGGCTTCATTTCATGCCACACCCCATAGGAAACATTTTCTAGATTATGTTCAAGGTGATTTTGGACAGGTTCATTTGGGTGATCAGGCACCATGCAAAATCGTTGGAGACAAAGAAAAGCAATGGAAACCAATGGTTTTTGAAAGAGGTAAGACATGTTCCAGATCTAAGTAAAAATCTAATTTCAATAGGACAGTTGGAAAGTGAAGGTTGTATATCCATATTTACAGATAAGACGTGGAAGGTCATCAAAGGATCATTTGTGAGAGAAAAATGAGAGAAGGTAGGTACATTGTATTTATGTACTAGTAGTACTACACTTCTATATCGTTATCTTCTACAGGAGTGGATACAGTACTTTGGAATCATATGCTTGGACACATGAGTGAGAAGGGGATGTAGATACTTCACAAAATAAATTTGTTTCCAGATCTTAAACAAATTAATTTGGACTTCTGTGAGCATTGTGTTTATGGAAAATAGAAGAGAGTCAGATTTCTCAGAGTCGGAAAAGAAAAGAAGAGTGAAAGGTTAGAGATTGTGCATACAGATGTATGGGGACCAGCTGAGGTATCATCTCTTGGTGGCTCTCATTAATATGTTACTTTTATTGATGATGCAACTAGAAAAACTTGGGTTTATTGCATTCGACAAAAATCTGATGTTTTTGATACTTTTAAGAAATGGAAAGCTTTGGTTGAGAATGAGATAGGGAAAAAGTTCAAGTGTCTTAGATTAGATAATGGAGGTGAATATTGCAGAAAGGAG
>ML782364.1:108552-120124 GCA_009831015.1 Picea engelmannii | reverse complement strand
TTGTGAAGCATTTGTCCATATTGATAAAGAAAATAGAACAAAGCTTGAGGCAAAATCCAAGAAGTGTACATTTATTGGATACGGTGTTAATGATTTTGGTTATCGCTTATGGGATTATGAAAATAACAAAATCATTAGGAGTAAAGATGTCATATTCAATGACAAGGTCATGTACACAGATCAGTTGCAGGAAAAGAAACAGGAAAAAGAAAAACCAGAATACACAGTGCTTGATGAGATCAATGGAAAAGAAATTCCAAAGGAACCAGAAAATCAAAATGTACAACAACAGGAGCAACAAGTACCTCAAACTCATGCAAGTGTTGTTAGAAGATCTACCAACTTAAGTATACCTCGTGAACGATACTCTCCTTCATTGTATTATTTATTGTTGATTGATTCTGGTGAATCATAATGTTATGAAGAGGCAATATAGGTAGACACCAAAAATAAATGGGAGCAAGGCATGAAGGAGGAAATGGATTCCCTAGTAAATAACTAGACTTGGGACTTGGTTCATCCTGTAGGAAAAAGAGCATTGAACAATAAAAGGGTTTACAAGTTGAAGGAAGAAGATGGAGGAGAAAAGCAGTACAAGGCTAGACTTGTTGTAAAGGGGTTTGCACAAAAGAAAGGTATAGATTTTGATGAAATATTTTCTCCTGTTGTTAAAATGACTTCAATTAGGACTATTTTGAGTCTGTGGCAGTAGAAGATTTGCATATTGAGCAGTTAGATGTAAAAACATCTTTTATCCATGGGGATTTGGAGGAAGAAATCTATATGCAGTAGCCATAGGGGTATGAGTTCAAAGGAAAGGAGAATTTGGTATGTAGGTTGAAGAAGATCTTGTATGGCCTAAAGAAAGCTCCAAGGCAGTGGTATTTGAAGTTTTGCAGGTTTATGACATAACAAGGTTATAGTAGATGTCATTCTAATCACTGTGTTTATTTTAAAAAGATAGAAAATGGAAGCTATATTATCTTGCTACTGTATGTAGATAACATGTTCTTTGCGGGGTCTAATATGCAGGATATAAATGTGCTCAAGAATAAATTAGATAATTCATTTGTGATGAAGGATTTCAATGTTGCAAAGAAAATCCTTGGTATGAGAATAACAAGAGACAGGAAAAGTCACAAATTGACATTATCTCAGGGTGAGTACATAGAGAAGGTGTTGGAGAGGTTCAGAATGTAGAATGAAAAACCAGATAGCACACCTTTGGCCAGCCATTTCAAATTAACTAAAGAAATGTGTCCCAAGACACAGGAGGAGATAGAATACATGTCTAGGGTCCCTTATTCATCAATAGTTGGTAGCTTGATGTATGAGACGGTTTGTACAAGATCAGATATTGCACATGCAGTGGGAGTTGTGAGAAGGTATATGAACAATCCAGGTAAAAAATATTGGGAGGCAGTAAAGTGGATTCTCAGGTATTTGAGAGGTACTACTACCCATGCATTATGCTTTGGAGGTTCAGACACTTTTCTACAGGGATATGTTGATTCAGATATGGCAGGTGATAAAGATAGAAGGAGGAGCACCATAGGGTATGTTTTTACTATAGGTGGAACAACAGTAAGTTGGATTTCAAAACTGCAAAAGGTTGTTGTACTTTCAACAATAGAAGCAGAGTATGTTGTTGCTACAGAGGCTAGTAAAGAAATGATTTGATTACAAAGGTTTATGGAGGAATTGGGAAATAAGCAGAAGAAAAACGAGTTGTACTGTGACAGTGAGAGTGCCATTCATCTTGCAAAGAACCCAGCCTTTCATTCAAAAAATAAGCATATACAACTAAGGTACCATTTCATATGATATGTCTTAGAAGATGGACATTTGAAGTTGGAAAAGATACACACTATCCAGAATCATGCAGACATGTTAACAAAGGGAGAAACCAGGGAGAAACTGAGTTCTTTCTTAGTTTCAGTTGGTCTTCAAACATGAAGATGAATATGAGAAATTTTCCAGGTCCAAGAAGGTTCATAGTCTAGAAAATACAACAGTGGTGGAGTTGTTGAGATCAATCTCCAAGAGGGAGATTGTTGGTTGTGGAGCCTAATTATCTTCCTGATTCAGAGGTCTTTGTTTTCAATTGTGTTTATACCCCATGAAGACTTTACACCCCAGAAGAATGTACACTCTTCCATGTGAGGGAGTACAGAGGGGGGTTACCCCCTCTGTTGGGTTCGGGGGAAAGTGGGCCATCGACGGGGGTTCGGGGGAAGCATCCCCCGATGGGGGTCCGGGGGCAGCATCCCCCGATGGGGGTCCGGGGGTGAAGCCTCCAAAGGAAAATTTTCCTTGTAAATGTATATTGTAATTTCATTGTAAATTTGGACCGTTCATTATAAGGTCACAGATCTAATCGTACAAATTATGTTAGGGTTTTTTTCCCTAGAAGGAAACCCTCTGTTATGAGGGAAATGTATTACGGCTATGCATGATGGCGAATATTGTATTCTGAGAGAGGAGACTATAAGAGAAATAAGAGGAAGTTACAGCGAGTTTGTTGTAGGTTGTATCCCTTCAATTTCTGGATAATAATAAAGGAAGGACCTGACAATTTATCTGGTGGACGTAGCCCACACTGGGTGAACCACGTATATCTGTGTCTCTATTGTATTGTGTATCTTTTGTATTTTATTTCCACATTTGTTTTATTTTATTGCTCTGCGATCCTATTTTTTTAACAGATATTACATTAATACATTATCTTTGAAATTCAAAATACGCACTAGTGCGCCCAGCTATCTCCCACTTGTGCCTTGTTGGCGATGCTCATGCATCATACTCTTCTCGCTGAAAAATTTATGGACTCCTTTCCATGATCTCCTCCATTGATTTTCCATGCTTCTGGATGTCTGCTTCACCAACCCAACTGGCATCTTTTATTGGTCGTTCTTTCCACTTTACTAAATACTCAAAATACATTCTCCTTCTAGTCTTCTTACCAACTCATTGATCTATGATCTTTTCCATTTGCGGATTTTCTGCTAGAGGCATCTACTTTCTCCACTGAATCTCTCCTCAATATTCTGACCCTTCAATTCTATCTTCCTTGTAAAGATACATGTCAGCCATGTTGAATATGGGTGATATACACACATCTTCTGGAAACCCTATTTCATAAGCATTTTCTCCAAATCTTCTCAAGATTTTACACAGCCCTATTGTTGGGCCCGAGATATGATCGATTTTATAGCGTTAATTAGATACTTTTGCCAAATGTTTATATGCATTTTAATGCTTTGAAGAAGTTTTTGAAGGGATTTTGTGCCAAAACGTTATGATCCACACCAAGTATGCATAATTCATGTTTTATGATGATCTTGAAGTGTAATTCAATATGTTTCTATATTTCCATGAATCTAATTCGCATTTTTGGTGTCACAGGGAAAAATCACAGCATGTTTTTTCTTCTGACACTCTGTCTGGTACTCCATCCGGTACTCAATCTGGTACTCAGTCTGGCACTCTGTCTAACATTGTGTCCTGCACAAAAACGATAGGCAATTTGGAAATTATGGTATTGGCGACCAGTGGTGGGAAAATCATAAACATGGGTTTTTCTCGTGCTTTCCCCCTCCAGCTATTGAACTCTTGACAACTCGATTTGGGTTGTTAAGTTGGGAAATTATTGGCTCGCTCCATTTCGGCCGTTAGGGCATCATTAATGTAATTTATTGTTTTTAGAAGAGGTTTGACCCTCCAGTGGTCGACCTCTTAGTCCGTAAATATTATAAATACCACTGTGGTGGTCATACAATAGTTAAGAAGTTCAAGAAGTTGTGTGTTAGAGACAAATATGATTTCCTGTGTTTTTCCATTTTCATTTTGCTAGAATTGTGTAAGACTATGTTTTTAATTTTTAATGGTGAAATCGATTTGTTGAGTTTGTGGTGTGCATTTGAGGAGTGACCACTGACTTGCTGGGGGGGGCACTAGCAGTCTGGTAACTGTTCTATGAGTTTGTTTATGAATAACATAACATAGATGTCTTTTATTTTATTTCATGTACATGAATTGCTACTTTATTTCTTTGTTATATAATTTGTTGTTATAGTTTAACTGTTTTAGTTTCATTTTGCAGGTTAGTATGAAGGATTTTGTCAATATGCACTCACTTTGTAGTTAGTAGAAACAAGTTTGAAAACTTAGACACTAACCCCATATGTGATTAAATATTAGATTATATTTTCTTTATGCTTTTAAAATCAAGTTCAAAATAGAGTTTGAAACAGAGTTTTAGAACAGAATTTTAATTTATGTTTTCTTTAACAAGACTTCGATGGATGGATAGTATTAGTTCTAGTTTTCATTTGTAGATTGTTTATTTAATTGTTATTTAGCTTTTGCTTAAGTAGTTGTTAATTAATTTTCTCATTAGTTTACTTCTTATATGTTAGAATCATGTTTAATTTATGTTTATAAGCATTTTCCTTTTTGCAATTTGAATTGTTGAAATAGGTCTAGCTTAGTTTTACTTTATGCAATTGTAACAACCCTAGATGAATACATTCTTAGGGATTATTAAGTAAAATTTATTAGATAATTAATTGTCCTAATATGGTTTTAATTAAACAATGATTAGTATTAATAATATTAATTGATTATTTATTTATTAATTAATTGTTTTAACTTTTGATTAATTAATTAATTAGTTAATTAATACATATCACACTCAATGATATTGGTAATAATTTAAGGGGGGCTTAATAATTTTAAATTGTTTAATTAAAATGCTTTACGTATGCGGGAGGGGATAAGGCATTAAAGAAAGGGATAAGATATTAATGAAGGGGGGATAAGGCATTAAAGAATGGGATAAGATATTAAAGGGGGAGATAAGGAAATTAATGAGGGGGAGGAGAGTCAGTGAAGGAGGGATAAGGAAGGGAAGGAGTTTGACGGGAGGTTTATTCTATGGAGGTTGGGGGATGGATTTTGGGAGCTCTGAGATTTGCAGAGAGGGAGGTGAAATTTTGTGAGTGGGATTGATACAGTGCACCGGAGTTGTTGGGGGTTTTGGGCACGGGGCCAGGATATCCGTTGATATCCTAGAGCTAGGGAGCCACCTAGTTGGCAGGGAG
Organism: Picea engelmannii; assembly: GCA_009831015.1. Taxonomy (NCBI): domain Eukaryota; kingdom Viridiplantae; phylum Streptophyta; class Pinopsida; order Pinales; family Pinaceae; genus Picea; species Picea engelmannii. The sequence goes on along the minus strand of ML782364.1, from coordinate 115,022 downwards.
GAACGGTTTTGGGCAGTGTTCATAAGTGATCAAGGAGGCAAGCTGCGGACAACGGGAGGGATAATAGCATCAGGTTCAGGTATTTACCAAGAATTACGCATTGTTTTTGTATTAATTTGTTATTAAATTTTATTATTATTGATGAATTTGATTGCGAATGTGCTAAATGAAGTAACTCTTAAATTTTACTGCTCTGTTGTAAATTAAATGGTAATTTATTTAATTTGGCTCTTACAACGATTTCTTTTTTAGATCTAGGTTGCAATTCCAATTTTTAGTTAATGATTGAATTTAGTTATGAATTTTCTTACATAGTATAGAGTGCAATTGAATTTTATAATCTTGTTATACTATTGATGATTAATGCATGAGTAATAATCACATGGATATGCAGGATAATTGATTTTGTTTCCGTAATGGCTAAGTTTTCATTGGATTGCCTAATTTATACTTTTCATTTTACTATTGAAGTCAATATCGAGTTTATCCCCCTTGAATTATATTTCATTGTTAAGTGTCATCGTGATATTATAAGACACCAGAGGAATTCACACAATCATCAACACTATATTTGAGCTTTCATAGGTTAAAAGATAGTTTCTTGCTTTCAGAGATCAGAAAATAGCTTTCTTGCTTTTGTAGGATAAATAGTCATTTGCTTTGATAGATTAAAGATTAGTTTTCTTATCATAGATTAAAAATTAGTTGTTAATCCTTCTTTCTTTCAATTAAGTAGATTTCCTTTTGTAAATTAGAGATAGTTGTATTAAGAATAGAGTTCACTTGCCCCTTAGCTTAGTTAGTTGCTTATTGAGTAGTCTTAATTAGTTTACTTTATGTAGAAGTTATCCTAGGTTAGTTAGTTGTTTACTTTCTTTAATAGGTTAATTGCTTACTTGTCTATTCTTGCTTTGATAGTATAGTTTCTCGTTTATTTACTTGATTTCATAGGATAGTTGTTTAATTGAGTTCAAATAGACTAGTTAAAGTAGTTTTCTATTGCTATTTGTTATGCTTAAATAGTTTGCTTTTGCTTATTGTCATGATTCAATTAGTTTTCTTAGTAAGGTTTTCATTTTCTTTCCTAGAACTATCCATCAATCCTTGGTTCAAAAGTACTTAGGTTACATAGTTTAAATTTTCTTAGTAGGGTTTGCTTATTAGATAGCTTTGCTTGAATAAATTAGACCTTAGATAGCCACTTCCTTAGTTAGACTATACTACTACGAATCCTTCTACCTTGGCATATATTTTGCTACAACTCTAAGTTTACTTACCCCGGGTAGACAATTTAATTGAGGGGTTTTAGTGTCTTTTTAGTGCATATATAACACGCATCACCTATCTTTTTCAATTTCAACTTATTATATGTTCCCCTCGGGAACCTATCCTTCCTCAGATGTGCTAGAACTTGATCTCCAAATTCAAATTCAAGTTTCCACCTGTGCTTATCAAATCTGTGTTTATATTCATTGCTTCTCTTCTTCAACTGTTCCTTGATCTAATTATGAAGTTCCTGCATTTATGCAGCGAAGTCTTCGGCTCCAATGCTCCTAAATTCGCTCTTATTCATATATCTCAACTCCGGCACTCCTCTCAGATTCATCCCATATACTATTTGAAATGGAATTTTCCATGTGCTTATCTTCACTGAGTCATTGTATGCGAACTCTGCTTGTGCTAGAATCTAATCCCATTGACTATGGTTTTCAGTGACCAAACTCCTCAACAAATATCCTAAGATTCTATTCACCACTTCGGTCTATTCATCCATCTGCGGGTGATATGAAAAACTAAAAGATATATTTGTCCCTAGCTTATTCCACAACGTCCTCCAGAAATGACCAAAACATTTGGTATCCCTGTCTGGAACTATACTCCTGGGAAATCCATGGAGTCTCACAACCTCTCTGAAAAACAAATTTGCAACATCCATTGCACCACTGGTCTTCTGGCATGGGATAAAGTGTGCCATCTTGGAAAATTTGTCAACTACCAAAAATATGGAATCACTTCCTCTTTGTGTCCTTGGAAATCCCAACACGAAATCCATGCTAATTGCATCATAAGGCCTCTCTGGAATAGGCAATGGATGATACAACCCAGTGTTCTATTTCTTTCCCTTGGCATACTCACAAATATTACATTTGTTCAAAAACCTCTTCACCTCTTCTCTTTTACCTCGCCAATAATATGAACCATTTAATTGGGAAAATGTTTTGTCATGGCCGAAATGTCCAGCTAGGCCTCCACTATGCTTTTCCTTCAGCAAATTCTCCCTCATCGAACATATTGGTATACACAAATGGAATCCTTTGAACAACAACCCATTCTAAATCATATATTTGTCCCATTGGCATCTGTCTCTGAGTACATGATTTGCACACGCTTCATATGCCTCTCTGAAATATGGATCATTGTGGTACATTTCCTTAAGGTGATCAAAACCCAATGTTCCGACCTGAAATTCCTGCAAAATTAAAACTCTCATGCTCAATGCATCATCAGCCTTCTTAGCATTACCATAAATGTGTTTAATAACAAAAATGAAATTTTGCATAAATTATGTCCACTTGCCATGTCTTTGGTTTAATTTCTCCTATCTAGTTATGAATTGTAAAGCATGGTTATCGCTATACAAAACAAACTCCTTTGGTACGAGATAGTGCCTCCACTTCTTCAAGGATTGAATTATGGCATAGAACTCCTTGTCATATGTGGAATAATTCTTCTTGGCTTCATTAAAATTTTCACTGAAATATGCAACAGGTTTGTTTCCATGACTTAAGACTACTCCAATTGCAACTCCACTCTCATCACATCTCACTTAAAATGTCTTTCCTAAATATGGTAGTACCAGAATCAGTTGTTCTGTGATCTTCTCCTTCAATATGTTGAAGCTCCTCTCATCCTTCTCTGTCCATTTGAAATACTTGTGTCTTTTCTTCATTGTATCCATCATTTGAGCACTAATCCTGCTAAAATTTCTGATAAACTTACGGTAAAAAATTGATAATCCATGGAAACTTCTTACCTCAAAGATATTATTTGGTGACAGCCATTCTCTGATTGCTTTCAATTTTTCGGGATCCATCTTCAGTTCATTTGAAGAAATCACAAAATGCAAGTAAATGAGTTTTGTCTCCATGAAAGAGGAATTTTTCAGATTAATCAACTATGTCACCAAGTGGGTAGAGGCAAAAGCCCTATTTAGGGATACATAAAAGTCTATTGTCAAATTCATCTATGAAGACATCTTTACCCATTTCGGTGTCCCTCGTGAAATTGTTACATCCCAAGGAACTCAATTAACTTCCAAGTTGATGAGAGAGCTAACAAAGAAATATGGGATTAAACAATGTAAATCTTCTCCATACCACCTGCAAGCTAATGGTCAGGTAGAATCTACAAATAATTCTTGGAAGCGCTCTTGACCAAGATTGTTCAAATACATTATCGGGATTGGGCTGATAGGCTTCCAGGGGCTCTATGGGCATATCAGACCACCTAGAGAAATACCACTAGGCATACCCCTTATGAGCTAGTGTACGAGAAACAAGTACTTCTACCAATAGAATTCCAAGTAAGGACCTTCTGTATTGTCACAGAATTGGGATTAAACTTAGATGAGGCTCAGAAGCAACGAGCCCTACAATTGAATGAGTTGGATGAGATCAAGCAAGATGACATCCAACGAACAATATTAGTCCAAAACCAGAGGAGCAAGTGGCATGACAATTTTATTAAGAAGAAACACTTCCAACCTGGTGATTGGGCTATGTTGTTTGATTCCCATTTCAAAACCTTCAAAGGAAAACTCACCACCCGGTGGTTGGGCCCTTACGAGGTAGACACTGTATATGATAATGGAGTTGTAAAAATTAAAATAATTGATGATGGACAAGTCTCCTTTGTAGTAAATGGACATCGACTCAAATGGTATCATAAGCCCATTTCCAAAGAGGATTTTCTACAGGTCATGTCAACTGAAAAGGAATTTGCTTTAGTAGATGGGGAAGTTCCCCCTTATTCTTGAAAAAAAAAAAAAAAATCTATTGTACATATGTAAATAGTTTTTTTGAATTTTGTTAATAAGTCAATTCTAGAGATTTGTGTAAGTATTTATTTCACCAGGAATAGACAGTTTCAAGGAAATATTTCAAAACATTGTTACACTTGAATTTTGTTGTCTACTAAGCATCAAATGAATATTGACTTATTGTACTTAGCCATATTCTTGTAAAAAATTTCATTTTCTTAAGGCATTCCAAAACAATTGCTCTTGAAACTCTTCACCATTGTATAAGGAAGTGATACCATAACCATCAAGCTTAGAGGTCTCTCGTACAGTTTTTTCCAAGAAACTTGAGTAAGTGAGTAAAGTTTCTTTATTAAAGAGTAACAAGGAGGTCTAATTAGCGGTTAGTCATGGAAACATCACAATAACTACAAAAGAAGAAAGTGAGTTGAGCATATAGATACCTTTTTGTTCTTTCTCGATGGTACCATCCACTACACACTAAATAGCTTGATTATATAATATCTTTAGATAGGCCATGTCCGCTTAAGTACCCCTTACATCGGGACAATCACTAAGAAATATAATGGAAATTCATCCTCTAACATAAATACCATCCCAATTGAAAAAGAAAGAAAATAAAATGCAGAGTTGTCCCCCCATATTCTTGCATAAAGAAATCTTATACTAAAATCTTAAAATATGGAGGGCTAGTCTATGAGGGTGTAAGAGGCTAACCCATTGGGATACTGAACAGGTCTACTGGCAGTGGGTACCGACCTATGGTATGACTAGGTAAACCCACCGGAGTACTGAACAGGCTTGCTGGAAGCGGGGCATTCCACCTAGCGAGGATGGTAATCTAACAAAAATAAATAATAAATTTAAACTTGTCATGATGTACGGCATTACTTGCAGACAAAGCTGACATGAAGTATGTATGGTTAAGCTAAGGTTAATGAAATCCATAAAATTTCCATTGGGAACTAACTCTAAGTCTATCTTGAAACTCTCTTGCCTACCTATTCTTATCTATATATAGGATCTCTTATCATATAGGTGGGGCCATCTTCTAATCGTCTCGTCATACCAATCTGTGAAATTTATATTTACACTTAACATACTATAAATCTTTAGCTATTGGGAGAACTGACTGGTTTCCTATACTTTTGATTGTGAGGTGTCACAATACTTAGGCGTGGGGGAGGGGTTCATGAGTTGACAAATGATCATCGCCTAGAGAAATAAATCTTTGTAAGAATTTTTGTATTATTTTCATGATACAGGTTATTACATCAACAATCATCTTATTTTTGAAGTGCTAAACTCCGGTGTGCTATAAATTATTGAACATATACTTAACAAACCACTCTATTGGTTTATTTTTTGTTACAAGTTGTGCATTGTAGGTTTGACATTACATGTGTTATGATTTCTATAAGTTGTTCATTGTAGGGTTTTGACATTACATGTCCTATGCAAATGGATTGAGTGAGCATGGTGGAAAAATCAACAACAATGGAGCATTCTGCCTCTTCTCTTGACCACTGTGACTATAAAAAAAAATTCAATATTGCAAGCTATCTATTACAGGTGGTAAAAATATATTTAACATAGAGGTGTCGTATGAAGTGTTGTATGAGGTTCCATATGAGGTGTTGAATGAACTGCCATATGAATTCACACACCAGTAATTGTCCACAATTCCAGGTAACAAGGATTCAATGAAATTTAATTGAATTGGTTACAGGAAATTGAGAGTGAGTATGCAAACTTTATACATGTTCATGATCAAATGTCCAATTCAAAAGACTTGGACATTGATCTAACTGTGCATCATTAAGCTTGCCCCCAAAAATGTGCCTTCGAATTCGAAATTTCCCACACATGGCAGCTCGTGCACACATGTCTGCAACCAATTCCACCATAGGCACATTCAAATACGGGTTGGGTAACCTATTATCCCAATTCACCCTTGACATTTTCCTTGCCCTGTGTTAAGAAATCGCGCTCACGCTCTGCCATTTCTTCCCCTGTTCAAATCGCATTCGGCTCATGCTCAATTCGTGCCATCCCTTGGCCCGATCACACCCTCTCTTGGAGAATTTCACCTCTGTCTATTTCTTCACCTCATCACAATGCCCAAGAGGTATGAACCCTCTTCCTATGCAGATATTTTTTCCATTCCTGAGTTTGCATAGTGCAGAGAGGTGTTTTTGCGCACAGGATGGGGGCCATTCTTATCCCACTTACGGGGCCATGATGATGGCATATCCATGCAATTTTCCCTCAGTTTCAATGGGAAGATAGTGTTAAGCCCTAATATTGGCTCATTACCTCTTAATTGGGGCATATTAGATTAGTAATGCTATTTTATTTATGTCGGATTTAGGCCATTAGTTGTAATTTAGATTAGTAATGTTATTTTAATTATGTCGGCTTTAAGCCATTA
>ML782364.1:83076-99259 GCA_009831015.1 Picea engelmannii | reverse complement strand
AGTCTGTGAGCACAGAAAAGTTCTCCTGGTGTAGAGTAACAATGGGCATTGTTGCCCTGGATTGTTGACTATATAATCCCCTGGACCCTTGGATGCAAAGAAAACAACAAGTGGGAGAATGTTGGGTATGTGTTATATTCTTTTCATGTGTGTGTGTGTGGGTGTGTCTAATACAACAACTGCATTTGACAATCCCTTCACCTAGAGCTATGACGTGTGCGTTGGGCGCTTTCCTAGGGGGGGCAAGTATGCCCCCCTCTGGTTACGCGCAGCGTTCGGAAACGGGCGGTAGCCCGGGGCTGACAGGGTTCGGGGCAAGTATGCCCCCCCCCCTGGTTACGCATAGCGTTCGGCAACGGGTGGTAGCCTGGGGCCGACAGGGTTCGGGGCAGCGCCCCGAAATTTTTTTTGGGGTGGTTTTTTCTATTTTTAGCAGATTTGTAAATTAATCCTGGATTAAGGGATTAGGGTTTTGGTATCAACAGAATACCTAAAAACATTGTATATATTGTATGGCGAATGGTGAAATTCGATATAATGAAAATAAGAAAGGTTTTCCCGGTTGAGGGTTTCCGGTATAAAATCTCTATGTACTCTGTGTATGAGCCATTGATTAATTTCTGTATTGCTTAAGAATCTATATGCATTGCTTTACTTCGCAGGTTTAAAACTTACAATATTTGCAATGTGTTTCCTTACATTTCAGTAGAATACTAATTTCTTCGTTATTTTACATTATTTTTCATAGAACTAATGGGTATCTATTACTACAAATACCTCTACATATAGATATACTTTTTCAAGGTTTTGGCAGGTTGCGGAGAAACCCTTGGGAAGGAGTGAAGGGTTCTGTCAATTGGGAACAACACTGAATGTTGGGATCTTGGTGAGTTGATTTTCCTCTTTTTCAATAAGTTAGTTATTTCTGTGAAATTCAGTTATTATATCTTAGTTTGGAATTTTGTTTGTAATGTACTTTGTATATGGTCATTGGTACACTGCAGTAAGCCCACTACTATAGGGGATTTTCCTTGTAAATTTTAAGTACATAAAAAATTATAAACCATCATTTTTTTTTAAACAAGATATTAATGGTCATTTTCTAAGGTCCAAATAAATAGAATCAAGCAATCCAAAACAAATTTGTTGTATAAATATAATACAAAGTAATACAAGGTGGAGTTATCTATAGAAGCATAATTGATGTTAGAAAAATTAATAACATTTGTTTACTACTATATGCCCAAATAAATTTGCATGAAATGAAATTACATCATTTAAACTCGTAATCTAAATTAAAATTAAGCAATATATGTTGAACCAAATTGATAATGGTTTCTACAATATCTGTAGAATGATTATCCAAAATATATTAATGTTTTTCAAATATAGATAATAGTACTATATTGAAGTCAAAGACTTATGATTGAACCAATTGGTTATATCTTAGAATGATGTTATTCACATCTAGGATTTAGTCTCGCAGTGGTTAGATGGATTATTTGATGCATTACATCAAGGTTGTTAGACACATGGATTAGAGATAGGCGTGAAGCACATTTTATTAGAGATATGATACATGTATATATACATTATGTTGAAGATTGGATTTATATTCCAATGCATCTCTTGGACTCTTGACATATGTTACAAACTTGACTCTTCACATTCTATGAAGTTGGTAACCCAAAAGGATTATGTTTGCAACATTCCCCCTTTAATATGAAGGAGTGTATATGAGTCCAAGATGATAGATGAAATATGAAGGTTGGCAGCTAAAATCTGGAAGTGTATAATTGTTGATGTCTGAATGTGCTCTCTAAATCTGGTGGTTTTGGAATAACCACAAATCGAATGGCTAGCAAAAGTCGATGTCTTCTACTAAATGGTGGTGGTGTTTTAAGGAAGACAACAAACCAATTTGGTGTTTTAAGGATGACCACAAACTCTGGAACCCTGCTCCAGGCTCAATGGTTCCCAGAACATTTCCTAAGTTAGCTAGAAGTTGGAGGTTGGAGTCTTCTACTAATTCGAAGTTGATGCAGGAGCATCGTAAGCAGTCAAGCGAGCATGAAGGGGAAGACAGCTGGAAGGCCACCAGCACACGTTTTGAAATATTTTTGAATCATTAAAGTAATGGTTAAAGGGAAGCGTACTTGCGTATTGTAAACAGATCATGAGCGATTCGCTCTCATCTATAGGAGGTAGAGGCATTTATGCATAATTAATGAAAGTAGGTAGATTTAAATTCCAGATTAGACAGTTTTAGGAACAGGAGGGAAAACGACTATAGACACCCTCATCTTTGTATCATTGTATCATTCAAAATTAGATCAATTAATCATATTAGCATAGAGAAGAAGAGATTTGTAGTAGAAGAGTTGGAAAGAAGAACCCATGTACAGAAGTTCTGAATTAATATATGAAGCTTTGATTCAGATTCATGGTGTTATGATGTTTTCTGTGTACACATGTTGAATGGTCTATTTACAGTTTCTCACTCTCTCTGTCATGCATTTGTTATTATGTTGTATGTGAATGTATGTTTTCAAGTTGGATGTTTGAAGTCTGAGAGAGAGAGGAAATGAGTTTCAATTGTTTCTCATCCTGAGTGAGAATTTCCTGCAAGAATTGCGGTGAAACGTCTGCAAGGAGTGCATTGACAAAGGTTCAGAGTTTATCTTTGAAAGCTCAGGAGGGATACCGTTGTTCTCATTAGAAGTGCAAGACAAGAACAGAAGTTTTGCAAGGTGTGCGCAGGCTGGTCGAGACCTTAGAACTTATCAACTAAGGTAGAGAGTTGAAGGACTGTTGTTGCAAAGGAGTTGCAAAGAGTCGAGAGATTCAAATACTTAGAAATATTCGAAGGATTTCCACAAGGAGTGCATGCAGGAGTCTTATGGGGACTCAAAGTTGTAAGAAAGCTCAGGAGGAGTGGCGGTTTCGAAGTATTCAAGAGAAGATAAGGAGCAAATATTAGTGTAGAAGGCTAAGTTCCCTTAGAGGCTTTAGAGGGAATAAATTGAATGGTCGGAATTCTCCGAGGAGAACTCACGAAACAGTGAGGACTGTAGGATCTACAGAAGCTACAAGGTGGATAAGGGCAGATGAACCCATCACTTTGGTACCCAAAATCAAGGTGGTTCGTTGAACTTGATCTGTTGGAGCTGTCAGATCATTTCAGGGATTCAGAGTTTGTAAGTCTGGAGTGCAAGACAAACCCATTGGTTGATCAAATCCCTGAAATGCGAAAGGAGTTTCGTGTATAAAGGAAGAGTGACGAGGTCAGAATTTTGGAACTTCATAATTTGGGATTTCAGATGTCCTGAGAAGGGGTGATCGGGACACAGGGGGGAGGAAACCCCGAAATCCGAAGTCGCGGCAGGATATTTTTCGGCATTTCAGGAATCACCATTTCGACATTCCTATTGACAAGGAGTAGAGTACTCCAAATCAGAAGCTCTGAAATTGTGAAACGTGAAATACCTTTGGAGGATTGTTTTGGCATTTCGTCATTTCGAGATCTGGGATCTCTAGGAGACAGTGGTTTAGAATCGAGAGTTTCAAACTCCCGGTTCGTGAAATCTAGGGAAAGGAAATCATTTCGTCATTTCGGGATTCGGAATACCATAAGTCTTGAGGACAAGGAGCCTGGCCCCTTGCATTTAGGATTTTGAAGTTACGAAATCTGGGATATTGTGAAGAGGTATTTCGGCATTTCAAGAATCATCATTTCGGCATTACCGTTGACAAGAATTCGGGCACTTCACATGAGAACCCCCGAAGTTGCGAAACGCGAAATAGTGTGAAGGGGCGTTTCGGCAATTCGGTGTTTCGGGGTTCGAGAACCCGAGAGGACAGTGTTCTGGGATCGAGAGTCTTGGACTCTCGGTACCCGAAAGTCCGAAATCACATGGGTCGTCAGATCGAAGGGAGGCTTATAGTAATTGATCCCATTGGAGATATTGTTTCGGCATTTTGGCAGTTGTGAAGACAAGAGGTTGGGATTCCTTGTTCTGGAACTCCCGAAGTCACGAAATGCGATACCACTGTGTAGGAGGACGCGGCTAAGAATTTCTGGAATATCGGCACTTCGGGTTTCAGAAGGTGGAAAGGTCAAGCACCTCGACAACAGGATTCAGAAAATCGTGAAGTCTGAAACCCCGAAAAGGCGAAAAACTCGATACAGGAGCAGAACATGGTCAGATATTTTGGCGTATCAGCATTTCAGGTTTCGGCAAGTGGAAGAGTCGAGGAGCTCGACATCAGGGATCGCGAAACCCCAAAATCCAAAGTCCTTTGTGGCTTAAACAAAGGTGTCGGTTAACCCTCGACGTGGTTGTAGTGAAGATCCTGAGAGGATCCCAGCCCGAGGATAGGGGATCTGTGTCAAGTGGTATCAGAGCACAGAACAATTTATTTGCTTTCTGTAGCAGAGAAAAGAGAAATTTCTTATCCATGCCGCTGAGAAGAAGAGACAGACCAATGCCTGATCCAGCAGTGGAAAGAGAAATGCGCGAACTACGTGCCAGGCTTGATGCCATGGGGACAGCACAGAGGCGCACAGTTAATGTTGGGGATGTCAGCAAGGCTGAAAGTGAAAATGAAGCTGTAAATGAGGGAGAAGAAGTTGCAACAGATGAACGCCTATTTAGGGCTATTGCAAGGATAGGTGCCAAGGAAAAAATGGAGATTTCCATGTATGAGGGGAACTTGGATGTTAAAGAGCTTATAGACTGGATTAGAGCTCTAGATAAATATTTTGACTATGAGGATGTCAAGGAAGACAAGAAGGTCAAACATGTTGTTACTAGACTTAAAGGGCATGCAGCATTATGGTGGGATGAATTGCAGGCTGATAGACGCTGCAAAGGCAAGCATAAAATCAAGAGTTGGGATAGAATGGTTGCGAAGATGAAAGCCAAATTCATACCTAAGGATTATCAAATTACTCTGTTTTGGAGGATGCAGAATTTGAGATAGAAGTTAATGTCAGTGAAAGAATACATTGAAGAATTCTACAAACTGAACATCAGAGCAGGTCATCGGGAAAGTGATGATGAAAAGGTTGCATGAACAGTCTAAGATACGACATTCAAGATGAGATGAGCATGATGACCCTTAGAAATGGGGAATATGTTTATCAGATGGCTCTGAAATATGAAGAGAAGCTGAGCCGAAAGAAAGGTCAGAGAGGCCGAGGCAGAAGTCAAGCCCGAGGAAAAACAATTTCCCAAGATAGGAATCAGAAACCTAAAGAAGAGTGGAAGAAACCTCAGACTCGGCATGAGAGTGGTGGAATCTCACAGAGAGGACATTATGCTGATAAGAATGCTTTTCCTCGAACCAGAGGAAGAGGAAGAGGCAAAGGTGGAGAAATAAAATGCTTTACCTATGGAAAAAATGGACACAAATCCTATGAATGTCCAGATAGAAAGAAAGGAGGTGAAACTCACATTTCCAAAGAACAAGGACGGAATGTTGAGGCAGAATATGCTGAGGGTGGAAGATCACTGATGATGAGAAAAGTTCTCTTAACGCTAGAGAAGGAGGCAGAGAACCCAGCCCAAAGGAACAGACTTTTTCGGACTGCTTGCAAGACCAAAGACAGGGTATGTAAGGTCATTGTGGATAGTGGTAGCACAGACAATCTCATTTCTACAGAGATGGTAGACAAGATGGAGTTGGAGACTATTGAACATCCAAGCCCATACAGAGTTTTGTGGCTACAAAAAGGACATCAGGTAAATGTCACTAAACAATGTTTAGTTGAAGTTAAAATAGGAGGATATAAGGATGAAATATTGTGTGATGTCATTCCCATGGATGTTTTTCATCTATTGTTGGGTAGACCATGGAAATATGACAGGAATGTGAGTCATGATGGGAGAAAGAACACATACACCCTGGAGAAGAATGGGAGAACTCACATGTTGTTGTCGATTAAGGATAAAGAAGTGAAACGAGAGGTGAGAAACATTGTACTTCTCATGAGTGGGAAGGAACTTCTTAAGGAGGTTAAGAAGAAGGAAGATACACAAATTATGGTGGTCAGGAAGCCTAGAATTGTTTTAACCAGTACAAGAGTGGATGATTTACCAAAGGAAATCCAAAAGTTGTTGGAAGAGTTCATTGATATAGTAGTGGATGAGCTACCTCATTCGTTTCCACCTATCAGAAGTATAATCCATCACATTGATCTTATACCTGGAACTAGTTTACCAAACAAAGCAGCGTACAGATTGACGCCGCAGAAGAATGAAGAGGTCAAGAGACAGGTCCAGGATTTAATGGACAAAGGGTTGATTAGAGAGAGCTTGAGTCCATGCATTGTTCCAACAGTGCTCGGCCCAAAGAAAGATGGAGGCTGGAGGATGTGCACAGACTCAAGGGAAATCAACAAGATTACCATCAGATATAGATTTCCTTTGCCAAGGATGGATGATTTGATGGATTGCTTGAGTGGAGAAAAAAAAATTCAAAGATTGATTTGAAAAGAGGATATCATCAAATTTGTATGAGAGAAGGTGATGAATGGAAGACAGCCTTTAATATGAATGAAGGACTATATGAATGGCTTGTTATGCCATTTGGCTTAACAAATGAGCCCAGTACTTTCATGAGATTGATGAATGAAGTCCTGAAAAAGTTTATCGAGAAATTTGTCATCGTATATCTTGACGATATATTGATTTTTCAGTAAGACAGAAGTAGAGCACTTAAATCATTTAGCTACAGTGATGAGGAGATTACAGCAAGAGAAGTTACTGATTAATATGAAGAAATCAACATTTATGAGGACAAAACTCATTTATTTGGGTTTTGTTATCTCTGCAAATGAGCTGAAAATGGATCTGGATAAGGTAGAGGCGATTAAGAATTGGCCATCACCGAAGAGTGTATTTGAGGTTCGAAGCTTCCATGGATTAGCTAGTTTCTATAGGAAATTCATCCAAAATTTTAGTGGGATTAGCGCACTAATGATGGATATAGTGAAGAAAAGAAATAAATCTTTTCATTGGACAGAGGAAGCAGAAAAAAGTTTCAACCTGCTGAAGAAGAGGATTACTGAACAGCCAATTCTGGTGTTGCCAGATTTCAGTAAGACATTTCAGGTCAAGTGTGACACTAGTGGATTTGAAATTGGAGGGGTCTTGAGCCAATATGACAAGCCAGTCGCATACTTCAGTGAGAAACTGAATGAAGCAAAGATTAAATATTCAACATATGACAAGAAATTCTATGCAATCATACAAGCGCTGAAGAAATGGAGACATTATTTGGTCCCTAAAGAGTTTGTTTTGTACAGCGATAATCACGCTTTGCAATTCATGACTCAATAGGAAAAGTTGAACCAAAAGCATGCAAAATGGGTTGAATATATGCAGAATTTCACTTTTGTAATTAAACATATTTCTGGAACTGCTAACAAAGTTGTTGATGCTTTGAGCAGGAAATGTTTGCTTATGAAGGAGTTTAGAGTCAAAACATTGGGTTTTGATAACCTCAAGGACATGTATAGAGATGACCCATATTTCAAAGAAGCATATGAGGCATCTGAGAATCCAATTCTCAAGGACAGAAGTCAATGGACTAAATATATGATCCAGGATGGATTATTATTCAGAGGCAATCAATTGTGTATTCCAAAATGCTCCATGAGGGAGAATCTGTTGAAAGAAAAACACAGTGGAGGATTGGCAAGACATTTCGGTCATGACAAAACGTTCTCGAAATTAAATGGCTCATATTTTTGGCCAGGGATGAGGACAGATGTAGAATTTTTCAACACACAAAGGGAAAAAGGCAGAACATAGGGTTATACCAGCCATTACCCATACCTGAGAGTTCGTGGGATGCAGTGAGCATGGATTTTATATTGGGGTTGCCAAGAACCCAAAGAGGATTTAATTCAATCTTTGTGGTGGTAGACATATTTTCAAAGATGGCACATTTTATACCATGCCAGAAAACCAGCGACGCAACTCATATTGCGAACCTGTTTTTCAAGGAAGTTGTCAGACTTCACGGCTTACCAAGGAGTATTGTTTCTGATCAAGACACCAAGTTCGTGGGACATTTCTGGAGGACTTTATGGAAGAAGTTGGGGACAAGTTTGTCATTTATCTCAATGTATCATCCTCAGACGGATGGGCAAACAGAAGTTGTGAACAAGATCCTGGGAGATTTGCTAAGGAGCCTACTGACTGAACACCACAGTCAGTGGGATCACATTCTACCACAAGTAGAATTTGCTTACAATGATTCACTCAACAGAAGCACAAGAAAGATTCCATTCCAAATTATGTATGGAATGCAGCCAAGGGGAGTTTCTGAATTGAAGGATTCAGAACATAATGAAACTAGAAGTGCTAGTGCAGAGGATTTTGCAGAAGCAATGAAGGAACTTCACAGCCAAGTGAGGGAACGTTTGCAAAATTCGAGTCAAGAGTATAAACACAGAGAAGATCAACATAGGTGAGAACTTCAGTTTGAAGTTGGTGATCTGGTTCTTGCACGTCTAGGAAGGAGAGGTTCCCAAGGGGAACATATAACAAACTGAAAATGAAAAAGATTGGACCATGCAAGATCATAAAGAAATTTGGGGCAAACGCATATGAGATTGAATTACCCGATGGGATCGAAATTTCACCGATATTCAACATCTTAGATTTGTACCCTTACAAAGTTGAAGAAGCAGGAGTAGACAGAGGTTCAATGGACTAAACAAATGCCTATAGCTGAAAAGCCACAGATGAAAAGTATACTTGACAAGAGAATCAACAAGAGGACCAGGAGAAAAGAGTATTTTGAATACTTCGTCAAATGGAAGGGACATCCAGTTGAAGATGCCAGTTGGAAGGATGAAGCAGAAATTCAGAAGCATGGATAGACCATGCAAGAGCTCATGAACAGGAGTCCATGAAAATTTTCAAGGGAGGGAGTATGATGCAGGAGCATCATAAGCAGTCAAGCGAGCGTGAAGGGGAAGACAGATGGAAGGCCACCAACACATGTTTTGAAATATTTTTGAATCATTAATGTAATACTTAAAGGGAAGCGTACTTGCATATTGTAAACAGATCATGAGTGATCCGCTCTCATCTGTAGGAGGTAGAGGCATTTATGCATAATTAATGAAAGTAGGTAGATTTAAATTCCAGATTAGACAGTTTTAGGAACAGGAGGGAAAATGACTATAGAGACCCTCATCTTTGTATCATTGTATCCTTCAGAATTAAATCAATTAAGCATATTAGCATAGAGAAGAAGAGAGTTGTAGTAGAAGATTTGTAAAGAAGAGCCCATGTACATAAGTTTTGAATTAATATATGAAGCTTTGATTCAGATTCATGGTGTTATGATGTTTTCTGTGTACACATGTTGAATGGTCTATTTACAGTTTCTCATTCTCTTTGTCATGCATTTGTTATTATGTTGTATGTGAATCTATGTTTTCAACTTGGATGTTTGAAGTCTGAGAGAGAGAGGAAATGAGTTTCAATTGTTTCTCATCCTGAGTGAGAATTTCCTGCAAGAAGTGCGGTGAAACATTCGCAAGGAGTGCGTTGACGAAGGTTCAGAGTTTATCTCTGAAAGCTCACGAGGGATACCGTTGTTCTCATTAGAAGTGCAAGACAAGAATGGAAGTTGTGCAAGGTGTGCGCAGGCTGGTCGAGACCTTAGAACTTATCAACTAAGGTAGATAGTTGAAGGATTGTTGCTGCAGAGGAGTTGCATAGAGTCGAGAGATTCAAATACTTAGAAATATTCGAAGGATTTCCACAAGGAGTGCATGCAGGGCTCTTCTGGGGACTCGAAGTTGCAAGAAATCTCAGGAGGAGTGGTGGTTTTGAAGTATTCAAGAGAAGATAAGGAGCAAATCTTAGTGCAGAAGGCTAAGTTCCCTTGAAGGATTTAGAGGGAAGAAATTGAACGGTCGGAATTCTTCGAGGAGAACTCATGAAACAGTGAGGACCGTAGGATCTACAGAAGCTGCAAGGTGGATAAGGGCATAGGAACCCATCACTTTGGTACCCAGAATCAACGTGGGCCGTTAATCTTTATCTGTTGGAGCTGTCAGATCATTTAGGGGATTCAGAGTTCGTAAGTCCGAAGTGCAAGCCAAACCCTTTGGTTGATCAAATCCCCAAAATGCGAAAGGATTTTTGTGTATAAAGGAAGAGTGACGAGGTTAGAATTTCGGAACTTCAGAATTCAAGATTTCGGAGGTCCTGAGAAGGGGTGATCGGGACACAGGGGGGAGGAAACCTTGAAATCTGAAGTTGTGGCAGGATATTTTTCGGCATTTCAGGAATCGCCATTTCGGCATTCCTGTTCACAAGGAGTAGAGTACTCCACATCAGAAGCTCTGAAATCGCGAAACACGAAATACCTTTGGAGGAGCGTTTCGGCATTTCGGCATTTCGGGATCCGGGATCTCAAGGAGATAGTGGTTTAGAATCGAGAGTTTCGAACTCCCGGTTCATGAAATCCCGGGAAAGAAAATCATTTCGGCATTTTAGGATTTGGAATACCGAAAGTCTTGAGGACAAGGAGCTTGGGCCCTTGCATTTAGGATTTTGAAGTTGCGAAATCCGGGATATTGTGAAGAGGTATTTCGGCATTTCGGGAATCGACGTTTCGGCATTCCCATTGACAAGAATTTGGGCACTTCACATGAGAACCCCTGAAGTTGCGAAACGTGAAATAGTGTGAAGGGGCATTTCAGCAATTCAGTGTTTCGGGGTTCGGGAACCCGAGAGGACAATGTTCTGGGATCAAGAGTCTTGGACTCTCGGTACTTGATAGTCCGAAATCATGTGGGTCGTCAGATCGAAGGGAGGCTTATAGTCGTTGATCCCATTGGAGATATTGTTTTTTCATTTCGGTAGTTGTGAAGACAAGAGGTCGGGATTCCTTGTTCCGGAACTCCTGAAGTCGCGAAACGTGATACAGCT
This sequence comes from Picea engelmannii, assembly GCA_009831015.1. Classification (NCBI taxonomy): domain Eukaryota; kingdom Viridiplantae; phylum Streptophyta; class Pinopsida; order Pinales; family Pinaceae; genus Picea; species Picea engelmannii. The sequence continues at coordinate 88,298 of ML782364.1, read as the reverse complement.
GTGTAGGAGGACACGGCTAAGCATTTTGAGAATATCGACACTTCGGGTTTCGAAAGGTGGAAAGGTCAAGAACCTCGACAATAAGATTCACGAAATCGCGAAGTCTGAAACCCCGAAAAGGAGAAAAACCCGATACAGGAGCAGAATGTAATCAGAGATTTTGGCGTATTGGCATTTCGGGTTTTGGCAAGTGGAAGAGTCAAGGAGCTCGACATCAGGGATCGTGAAACCCTGAAATCTGAAGTCCTTTGTGGCTTAAATGAAGGGGTCAGTTAACCCTCGGCGTGGTTGTAGTGAAGATCCTTAGCAGAACCCGGCCTGAGGACAGGGAATCTGCGTCAGAAGTGCTCTCTAATGTTGGTTTAAAGATGACCATAAATTGTGATGTATAAGAAGATGAAAGTATTCTACCAAGTGGAGTTTTAAGGGAAACCACAAACCATTTTCTGACAAAATTTGCAAGTCTTCTACTAAGTGGTGATTTAAGGGAAACCATAAACCAATCATGCTCACTTGTCACACTCACTTGTTAATTCTCGATTGATGGGACTTCGAAACTTGAAGCCTCATTGTCAATCGTTAATGGTGTTCCCCCTGTGAGGGAAAAGGTGAGAAGATGCGAATCCTTTATCTACAAGATGCGTCAATACTCTAGAGTGAATTCATGGGTCTGACTGACATATTTTCTTGACTATTGATGACCATAGCCAAGAAAGGATCCACCCATATTGGTTCTTTACTCTTGCATTTGTATTGCATTTGAAACACATGTTTGAATGATGGTTATGTTGTCCACAATGCTCACAAGGATGAAGATTGAAGCATTGATCTTCAATGTGGCCAACTCACTGACAATGTTGGCATATCATAATTTTCTCTTGAACTAGAGTAGGTGAATGTGAACCATCTTGAAGGAGTCAACCACTCTTGAACTGGATGAGTTTGGTGTAATCCGGATTATGAAATGTGAAATCCTTTTCATATCTAAAACTGGTTTATGCTTGTTCTACTTGATTTATTCCCAAGGTTTGATGATCCACTTGGAAAGAGGAAGGTGATGTGTACTTGAATCTATAGATATCTCACTGAGTGGTTGTTGCACTGGATTTTGATCTAAATCAGCATCATCATCTTCTTCATCTTCGAAAAGAGGGTTCTGAACAATGACTAGTTGACTAGTTCAGAATGTTGTCGCAGATTCAAGTGCATCGTGAAGAAGGCAAGTCTGAGTTTGCAGTAGTGTTGCTTTGGATTTTGAAACATGCAAGCACATCACAACACACTATAAGGTTTCTTTATCAATGGTAATTGTCTTGTTCACAAAGGAAAGGATTAGAGTTTTCAGTAACTCTAATAGTTCCTCAACTCAATCCACCCTTACATTATACACGTGATGCAGTTCAACATAACCTAATAGTAATGCACATTTTATTAGAGATATGATACATGTATATATACATTATGTTGAAGAACTATTAGTAACCTAATGAAAGTGATGCACCTCTAACCTTACAAATTTCTCACCCCGAACACTAAATTATTGATTAGGGGGAAAACCATATGGTTGCACACTGAAAATATCATTACGAAGAATATTTATCAATTTCTCTCTTAGGGATTCATCTTCAGAGACAACTCTTCTCTTTTGTTTTCTTGAGCACCTGGCGGTTCGTCTCCCCAGTATGCGTAGGTTCATCTCCCACCATATAGGTATCTTACAACTAGATTATTATTTTGAATATGTATAATAATAGATTAGGTTTGAGACTAGATTAGCTCATCAAGGACATTGTCTCGAGCAATTTCAGGGTCGCTAGGCTTATGCGAGACAGGCAGACCAAAGAGATGGTGGCAGTCAAGTATATTGAGAGGGGCGAAAAGATTGATGAAAATGTTCAGAGGGAGATTAAATGACTGGAACACATAGACATTGTGGTCGCATTGAGAGGCACTACTATATAACCAAAATGGTTGTTTATTCTTACGTATATCTTAACTTTGGAGAAGTGCATCTATTGATAGCGATAATTCTAAGGTTTCTGATGGAAAATCTAGTAATGAACAGGATTATGGCAAGTGACAACAATCAGGTGGTGGAAAATCTGGCCATGAAAGACATGGTTATGAGAGAAAAACTTTCAAAGGAGAAGTCGACGAGATCACTAGGTGTAACGCCCAAAATCTTAAATTCTACCAATAACAATGAGGAAGGTAGACTAGAAAATTAACTCACAAGGAATCAAGCATAGAGACAGTTAGGCATATATGACATCAAGTGTGTGCCCAAGACAAAATGGCAGGTAGAAAAATTTGCAGGCAGAGTTGTAAAGAGACGTTTCTGCACAATGGAATAAAATCGCTCATGGCAGGCAATGCATAAAATAATGAGAGACAAAGTGTGCAGCAGATTGGAACACTACTAGTAGGTTGAGGTCAGATGTGTTTATGTACCCAAAAATAAACTTTATGGACAACTACTAGTATAGCTCCAATACCACTATTAGACACACGGATTAGAAATAGGCGTGAAGTACATTTTATTAGAGATATGATATATACATTATGTTAATGATTGGATTCATATTCCAATGCATATGATTGGATTCTTATTCCAATACATATCTTGACTCTTGACATCTGTTACAAATTTGAATCTTCACATTCCATGAAGTTAGTAACCCAAAAGAATTATGTTTTCAACAAAGATTATTTGAAGTTCTCATCAATGGATTTTCTTATTTTTTAAACACATGGATGTCCTCTTTCCTCGTTACTTTTTCTTCTTGGGGCAAAAGGATTAAGTAGAGACTTTTAGCACCAGGACTCCTTAGACATCTATAATGGTAATCCAGAATATGAAATTAGACGGCTATAACGGTAATCCAGAATATGAATGATTAAAATAATTTTATGTTTGAGTGGATCAACAAGACTCTACGTCAATAGAGAGGGAAGCAACTTAATTGCAGATCAATGATATTTTTCACCATTGGACATAGAGCCAACCATTCATTATGTTGATTAAAGGCACTCAAGTTGATATTTCAACATTGAACATGGAGCCAACCATTTTGTTGATTATAAAGGCACTCAAGCTGCATACTCACCATTGAACATAGATCCAACCATTCTGTTGATTATAACGGCACTACAAAAAGGTATATAATAATGGAAAGAAGAATGAAGAGAATTATAAATAGAAGAATATCAACCAGGCTGTGATTATCTCAAAGTGAATAAAAAAAACATTTGAATAAAACAATGATCAACAAGAAAGGCATAGCAGATCCTCTGTTGTTCAAGAATTCGTAAATCAAAACAGTGGTGATCCTCAAAGTGTGCAATCTTATTCAAGAAAGAAGATAAAAGGACCAAACCAAATTAACATTATGATAATATAGCCTTTGAATCTTCAATGGAAGAAAATGATTACATCATGAATTGCTCTCAGGATTACAAATGAGAAGCTAAAATTGTTCTTCCATCTCTCTCGCCTATGGACCAAACCCCTCAAACCTTAAACAACTTCCCTGATATAGCCATTTCCTTATACCTTAATCCTAGGATTTAGGTAGATTTAGTTTTTTAATAATAGCAAAGAGTTACAACAAACTCAAACCAACTCTTAGATCTCAGGGATTTCTTTCTAGCCTAATTATTACAAGCAAATCTCAATGATTCGTGGCAAAAAAAAAAATTGATCTTTTGAATCCTCATGATGACTTGACATGTTCATCTTAGTTGGTAGTTGAATAATCATTGACCTAGGCCGACTATGTACTTTCTGTAAATTCTAACCTTGTACAATGTCTATTGTAAACAAATATTTAGAAAATAATAGAAAAGATACAATGGCAAATACAAACATTACATAGAGATTTTTCCCCTGGAAACCCAAACCGGGAAAATCAGAATATATTATATTCACTCCTTGTGTTACATTGTTTACAATACAATATACATATAGGAGCCAGTGGCATCCAAAACCATAACCCAATGACCTGGATTAGTCCAAAACCCTAATTCCTTAACCGGAAATAGAAAACTATTGGCAAAAAACCATGTGCCGAAAAAACCACCTAAATACCCAACATTCTCCCACTTGTTGTTTTATTTGCACACAAGGGGTTACAGGGTTACATAGTCAAAAATCCAGGGCAACAATGCCCATGGATCCTCTACACCAAGCGAACTTCTCAATTCTCACATATTTTGTTAATGAGTCTGCAACATTCTTCAAAGTCTCCACCTTTATCAGTGATACTTTCTTTTCTTCAATCATGTCTCTCACAAAGTGATATTAAACATCAGTGTGCTTTGTCTTTGAATGATAAGCAAGGTTCTTCGCTAGAAAAATTGCACTCTAACTGCCACACTCTATCCTTACAGCTTGTTGTACCAACCCAATACCTGAACACAATCTTTGTAACCATATTGCTTCTTTACTTGCATGAGTGGCTACCATGTATTTAGATTCTGTAGTTGAAAGTGCCACTGCAGCCTGTCTTTTGCTCATCCAACTTATTTCTCCTCCAAACAAGTTAAACACATACCCTCTTGTAGATCTCCTACGATCCAAATCTCCAGCCCAGTCTGCATCTACAAAGCCATGTATATCGACCAGTCTGTCCAATCTCGTTCTTCCTTCGTAGCACAAGCCATAGCTTGCAGTGCCACGCAAATACTTGAAAACCCTTTTTACTGTTGTCCAATGCTCCTTCCCTAGTTTTGACATATACCTGCTCAAAACTCCCACTACATGTGCAATGTCTGGTCTAGTACAGACCATTGCATACATCAAACTGTCAACTGCACTCGCATATGGAACATGAGACATGTCCTCCTCTTCTTCATGTGGCTTGGGACACTGATCCACAGATATCTTTACATGAACAGGAATAGGAACCTTGACCAGTTTACATTCCTGCATATTAAACCTCTGCAATATTGTCTCGACATATTTTCTCTTATTTAACCAGAGTTTCATCTTTTTTCGATCTCTTTTAATTTCCATGCCCAAAATGAAATTTGAAGCACCAAGATCCTTCGTGTCGAATTTAGAGGACAACTGAGTTTTCGCATCCTGGATAATCTCCTTGTTGTTTCCTATCAGCAACATGTCATCCACATACAAGACCAAATAAATCAAATGATCACCAATTAATTTAGAATACACACAGTGATCCTCTTTGCTTCTTGTGAAGCCAAGTCCCAGCATATAA
>ML782364.1:66094-81237 GCA_009831015.1 Picea engelmannii | reverse complement strand
TCTACACTGCTTTTTGTAGTGCCCTTCTTTTCCACACCTCCAACATACCCTTACAAACTTTCCAGGAGATTTAGATCTACCCTTAGACTTAGATCTCCCACTTGAGAAATTAGATCTATTTCTTTCCTGGGAACGTCCTCTTGTAAATAATGCATCTGTGCTATGTCTTTCCATATTCTTTCGTCTCATCTCCTCCGACAACAAGGATGAGACCACTTCTTCAAACTTCAAAGAAGTTGTATTACTACTTATTGCCACAATCAGACTATCCCACGAGTCTGGTAAAGAACACAACAAATTGATACATTTATCTTCATCTGAAATTTTAATCTCAACAGATACTAACTGACTTACCACAGTATCGAAGGCGTTCAAATGCTATGCCACAGAGTCTCCATCTCTCATCCTCAAGTTATATAGCTTCTTTCTCAGGAATAGTTTATTTACCAGGGACTTAGACTGATACAACTTCCCCAAATTTTCCCATAAATCCTTGGTTGTAGCTTCCTCTGACACATTCAGTAATACTGAATCGGAGAGACACAGTCGAATTGTGTTCTTTGCCTTCCAATCCATCTTTTTCCAGTTATCTGCAGAAGTTCATGTAGGTGCAATACCTGGATCTACCGCGATCCACTGATCTCTGTCCACCAAAAGATCTTCCATCTTGAGCTTCCACAGCTCAAAGATTTTTCCATTAAACTTCTCGATCTCCATTTTCGAATTGCTTGCCATTTCTTTTCACCTGAAAAACAATACCGCAGATCTCCCACTGTAACAAGGCTTATCACAGTCCCGAGTCAAACCCTTGACCACCAAGGCGTCCCCCTGAAGCCAATAAAGCTCTGATACCAAATGTAAATTCTAACCTTGTATAATGTCTACTGTAAACAGATATTCAGAAAATAAAAAAAAAGATACAATCGCAAATACAAACATTACACAGAGATTTTTCCCCTGGAAACCCAAACCGGGAAAACCGGCATATATTATATTCATCCCTTGTGTTACATTGTTTACAATACAATATACATATAGGAGCTAGCGGCATCCAAAACCCTAACCCAATGACTTGGATTAGTCCAAAACCCTAATTCCTGAACCGGAAATAGAAAACCATCGACAAAAAACCATGTGCCGAAAAAACCACCTAAATACATGACACGTTTCCCGAGGTAGGTGTCACGTTTCCCAAGGCAGAAAAAAAAAATCGGGGGCGCTACCCTTGGACCCCCATGCGGGGGGATCCGCCCCCCTACACCCCCCTACGCGCCTAGCGCACTCGTGCAAAGGATATAACACATACCCAACACTTTCCCAGTGTACACAAGCTCGCTGCGAAAACTTTGTTTCACCTTTGTTGTGAAGGGGTCAGAAGCAGAACACAGACAAATAACCCACAAAAGAAATTATATTGCTTGATCTCAACACGATTACATTTTCTTTGTATTTATAGAGTCTTTGGAAGACTCTAGAGAATTGAGAAAGTTCTTGAAGGGAAATATTTGGAACCATCGGTGGATGTCGGTGGAGCTCTCTCGAAGTTTGGTGATTGTTGGTAGGTAGAAATTAATACCTCCAACATGCTGCAAAATTGTCAATGCTACAAAATTGTCAACTACAGAGCTTTCGTAGCGCTTTCCCCTGTTTTCTTCTGCTGGCGCTGCAAAAGTTCTGGAAAACTATTGATGCTTACAATTTTCCTTTCCTGCCTGATTTTTCCTTGTTCACTAGACCTGCCCATCTTAATGCCCAAGATATACTCTACTAGTGCCAGCTGTTGATTTTGGAAGTCTAGATGCTGCCCGATATTATTGAAATGCTTGAATTGCTTCATAATTTTTCACATTTCAATATTTGTGAAAATTTTAGTGAAGTATAAGCATCTCGCAACATTACTATGAACTTACCATTTCACCAAGCTGCTATTGATGCTTTGGAAATACCCTGCTTGGTCCAACAATATTCCACCAAAATGTTCCAAGATTACAAAGCTTCATACCCTCAATACAAAACAGTTATCATGCATACAACGTTTTGTTGAATACACTTTTCTGTGTAAAGTCTAAAGCGTTTTCCAGGCTGTGTTTGGCCTTTGCTACTGGCGTGGATTTTGTTTCAAATAATGCTCAATCTGTATTTGAATAGAAAACTGTGTGTAATCATCAACTGAATTTCATTTGTACTACACAAAGCACAATAAGGGCAACGATCCTTGGAGATTTTCTGTATTTTCTGCGACTGGAACTGCAATGTTTATAATCATATGTCCCCTTCCTCTTGAGAAATCCCATCCCACAATTTGTTAAACTTGTTGACAATTAGGAGTAATTATTTCCAAGTTGGTTCTCCAATATTCTAGCCCCTAATTTGTCTCTACTGCTAGCTGTACAGATAGACTAGAATTACTAAAATCCCTGAAAATATGTGATTGTATCTCGACAGCTATAGTTTCCTTATAGATAGTCAATCAGTCCTAAACTATAGGATCAAAAAGATTTGTACAGTGGCTATTTATGCCCAGCCACCCAGCCAGTAATAGAAAAAATAAGATTGGAGTATTCTCCTCACAAACTCTGTATTTCTGTATTTTTGACTAAACTTCCCATGACCGCCAAGGATGAAACTGCACAGAACTTATGTAGTCCACTAATGTGCTGGGCGTTTTCTGTTTGGCGTTGTCTCCTTGATTTGGCAGCGTTGAATGCTTGAACACCTGGAGGATTAATCTCTTGTCATATGAATCATTATCCTTAATAAGCTTTGGTGCATTTGAGTAGACTATATCCTTTTGGGAGTCATAATTGGATAGCAACCGAACATCATCATTTGCCTTGAGTTCCTGATCTCGAAGATAAGGTCTATAACGCATTTCTATTGATCCAAGAGCCCAACGCAACACTTGATGGAGTGGATCTGAGAGATTATTTGGAGCAGATCCCTTGAATGCATGCACTTGTCGAAACTCCCAAACTCTGCCTCCAATCTAGCTTCATTTCTGTGTACGTATTTAGACAGATGGCGACCCTCTGTCTTTGATAATTGCTAGTTCATATGCTCTTTCAATTGCCATCTATGCGCAGGACGGTTTCGTTGTTTGACCACTTGGCTTCGTTGGGTTTGGACAGCGTTGTGCTTTTATTTATATTTGCTCCAAAGGTTTGTACCACATGCATGGAGGAGTGGAGTTTAATGGTTTTTATATACGCCGATGGTCCCATAAGTTGTACGACATGTTGTGCACATTAGTAGCACCCCTTGTGGGCTCTTTCTTGGAGGCTTTGGTACTGGATTCGTGATTTGTGTTGTGACTTGTCATTGTGCTGGCATGTAGATATAAATTCGGTGCTGTTTCATAACCCCTGAGATACGAAGTGCTCTCGATGTGACAAATGGGGGTAGGGCCCAATAAGTAAAAAGCCCATTATGCTGGCATGTAGACATAAAAATCGGTGCTGCTTCTTCATAATCTGAGATACGAAGTGACTTTGATGTGTCAAAATGGGGTAAAAGGCCCATTAATTTTAGCTGTGAAAAGTATGCTCGGTCTCGACATGGCCCTCGATCACAAATACAGCCTGGCTCTCGGGCGTTTTATAATACATAAAAAGCCCAAATTTTAATATGCCAAACAACATCCAATCTTTATAAAGAATCACATAAGCTTGATAGATTGTACCCTGGCTTATGGCAATTTGTCACATGTCAAAAACCCAGTCATGGTGTGCGCTGCCAAATATGTGTGCGTTACATAAATAACTTAACATAGGCTACACAATCAACCATAATTATACAGCGTTCTACCAAAACACTTTATTTAGCCAAAATTTCTTCTTTGCAAAAAATTTGAGCTAACAGAGCTATAAAAGATGAAAAAGGCAAGGTCTAATTATTGGTGTTAAAGTGGGGGAAATATGTTTTTGACACGCCTGTTATTTGTGGAAGATGCCTTGCTATTTAAAAATTTAGAGATGCATCTAAGTTACAAGAAATCCTAGAAACATATAGTATTGTCATTGGCATGGAATTAAATGTGCAAAATTTCATTATTTTTTTATGAAGAAAGGATAAGATTTTTCTTATAAGAATTTGGATTTCAATGAGGGTTTCAAATATATAGGTTTCTTCTTAGGGCCTAATGGTTACATGAAATTTGATTAGAGATGGTTGTTCTAGAATATATTCCTAGTTAAGTTAGTTCTAGAATATATTCCTAGTTGCGTCGAGAGGCGCATTTACAGCCTAGTATTAGGTTGATGTGTGATTTCATACTTAAATTCAGCGTGGATTGACACATGTCACTCTTAAATAATAATAATAATAAATTAAGTAAATGAAAATTGTATATGTTGGCTCTAACCTTTTGCGAAATGAAACACACACACATATATATTCAAATTAAATTAAACTAACATAATTAAACCAAGATAAAAGAATATTAACAAGGATTAAAACAGGTTAAGGTGGAAGGGTTTGCACCTTGAAATATTTGATCGCGCTTCGTAGAACCGGAGTTAAGATGGGTCTATGCTAGTGATATTCTAGCACTCATTGGCACATATCCCAAAGGGTATACTGGAAAAATTAGAAATATATGTTACATATTTATTTGGTCAGGCAAAAGGGAGAGAGGAGGTAAAATTCCAACTATGAAATGGAAAGTGTTGGAAAAACTTGAAGATGGGGCTTGAAAATATCCACTTATTTTCCCTCTCCTTAGTAGCGTAGGATAATTGAATAGAAGTATTTCAAGCTTGGGTCATATCTAGAAAGCATTATAAATGTAAGGACGTCAGAGAATAATGCTTCAAATTAGTGGAAATCTCTTGTCTTTTCATTTCCAGTCCTAGGAAGGTATCTATCTTAGAAGGTAGGCAATGGAGATCATGCCAGAATTAACAATGATGTTATTTTGGGTAGTGGAGAGAAGCTAATTTTTCTAGATGATGATTAGGTTCTTACAAGACAATATACAGTGACTCTCAATTTGGGACTCCAAATGAAACTGATCTTTATTCTTAGGGAGGAGACATGCTTAGGAGATCAATCTAGATGAAAATTAAGGTGTTTTATGGAATTCTTACTTAGATACATTGAGAAGAGGTAATATCAAACTAAGAGATGATGAGGATTCTTTAGCGTGGGACTTTAATAAGTTGGGATGGGTATATTCTATTAGATTAGGGTATATTGCAATGAAAATTTTTTATGTACTTGGAAGATGGTTTGGAAATGGAAGGATCCTAAAAATATATATATATATATATATCCTATGGTTAGCTTTGAAAAATAAAGCTATGATCTAAGAAGTGATGAAAAAATAAATAAATAAGGTATTAGTATGTGTTAACTATGTAGATGAGAAGATGGAACTATCTCTGACATTCACCTTGTCCTTATCCTTAAAAGGTATAGAAATAAGCAAAGATGATCACTAAGATATGAGATGTTTGGAGAGAATGGTTTAGTAATGTTGGTTTAAGAGAACTCAGATCTTTTTCTTGTATTATTTATTAGACATTCACCTTGTCCTTATCCTTTAAAGGTATAGAAATAAGCAAAGATGATCACTAGGATATGAGATGTTTGGAGAGAATGGTTTAGTAATGTTGGTTTAAGAGAACTCAGATCTCTTTCTTGTATTATTTATTAGAGGATGTGGTTAGAAAGGAATTTTGCATTACTTGAAGATAAATAAAGTAATTTTTTAGGTACCTCTCGAGGCCTCAACATTTAAGGGACCCCTCATTAGAATTTTGAAAATCACTGCTTCAAGTTTCATTTCATTTATTTATTTATTTTCTTGACTCCAAGGTATGATTTGTTGATATTCTTTCTTGGTTGTTTGGTGTTACATGCTTCGTTTGGAAACAAGCTAATGGTTTTCCAATTTGACCTAAAAAAATATCATGCACCACGGGAAAAATGGGTAACTTTCGATTCCATGTCATTACTTTACCATTTCACCATTCCGTCAAAACTAAAGAATTTAAGTGAAGCTATCTTGCTGGTATATTTGCTAGGCATAGAATGTTTCTCGGCAGTCAAAGCAACAACAGAAAGAATTTGCCAGAGGTTTAAAGCTAAAGTTTTTAACTAGATCGGATTTCTTATGCGTGAAAAGGAGACCAGCTCGCTAGTAAAAGGATCGATTTTCTTTCATTTCTTGTAATGATAAGTGGTTATTCAAATGATATTTTTATTGTTTACATGCAGAAACAAGATCTCACTTATTCGTGAACAATAATTTCCTGAGTTGAATTTGTTATGCAACCGATGGGAATGCCACAAAATCTTTGATGTATTTACCCTGTAGTATTGCTCAATTATGAACAAAGGAAATCGCAACCAGAAACCAGCAACAAAGTCCAATCAGTGGTCAAATGAGAAGATATTTTTAATAAGCCTGAATCTGAATTTGTTTTATTTTATTATTTCTTTTGTTTATCTCTTAATTTAGAGTTTAGTTTTTATTTAGTTTTCTCATTTTTAGATTTTAGATTTTTCTTTTTATTATTTGATTTAGATTTCAATTTTTTAGTTTAGATTTAACTTTAAATATTTCTTTGAATAATTAAATAAAGTTGATTTCTGGATTGCAATTGAAAAGGAAGAAGTATAACAGATTTTGTAACTAATTCCGCTCGTATTTGGTTGCAAATAGACATATAGTTGAGATTAAAGTTTATCACAGAAAGATAATAAGAAAAAGATAGCAACCAAAAAGGAGGGATAATGGAAAGTATGCGATAATCTATAATCAAAAGGAAAAAAAAAAAAGGTATTATTTTCTCATAAAACAGTTGTGATTGTACATATCAAATCAAGTTTTAGGGTCTGCCATCTATCCCATCAAACTAGTGGAAACCGAAACAGATGACCCTCTGTTGTTATGGTTGGCCAAAAAAAAACCACCACCTGTTTCACCAAACAATTGGAAATCAGAACAGGTAGAAAAAGAGTATCAAGACAAGGTTGTCTAAACATGCAACAAGAAGTTTGAACAGAGCATGTCCAGATTTTGCACAAAACAGGAAAGTTGAACAGGAGCACAAAAAATCCTTGTGTTTTGTAGAGGAGGTGCATAGAGCCTAAGAACTTTAAACATTAAAAGAGCTATTAAAACCTGTTATCCTGAGTGCAGCCATGAGGAGTGAAGACGTAAGGTTGCACGCAGGTTGGGCAGTGTCGCTGACCTTGCGTGTACGAAAAAGCGTCGAACATGATGTCAAGTCTACTGCTGAGAAGAGTGTTCCTATGGAGCTCCTCCTTCATGTCTCTCCGCATCTCGAAGATGAGCTCCATATGTTCTAGTGCCATGAAGCAAAGTGAGTGTGATTCTCGGGCAATGGCTGAGGTGGGTGGTCGAGGTTCAATCGGACGGTCAGTCAAAGGAGTTTCTTCTTGGATTATACAAGTTGCACCCTCCATGGCTTCCACTACAGTAGTTGCAGGGAGATTGGTGTTGGGCCGGTCTTGGTGGTCTGGAACTGTGTAGAGGAGGGAGTCTAGCGGCACCGTAATTGGTTCATTTGGAATTTTCTCCTCTACATAGGCCATGGGAGGTGAATTTGGCCCCTTATTCCCTCTAATCAATGTGGTCGAAGAAGCCTGTGAAAGCTTGTGAAGGCGTCTCTCCCTAGTTGCATAGAAATACCAATAAGGACCCCTCTTGGGATTTCCATGCTCTAAGGGCATGGCAAAGAAGGAAAGTCAGACAGAACTTAGCAGAAGAGTGTGCAGAGATGGGAGACTGGAAGGAGTGAAGCACAAATGTGAAAATTGAGCCGAGTGAAATGATCAATAAGAAACCTGGATGAAATGGAGTCGCAGCAGGGGTGCTGAGGTGACCTCGCACATGCTTCCCGTACCCAGGAGCGCAATAAATTTTGTCCTCCATCCAAAAATTGAAGGCGAGGGTGGCAGCGAACCTGATAAATAATCTGTGTTGCATGTTAGTTGTGTGGCACCCCATCCGTGGCATTTGAATAAATTTTAAACCATGAATAGTGTTGAGATTATAGTTAATCTATTTTTAATTTTTAGTTTATTTTGTTTTCATTTACTTTAGTTAAATCGTAGTTTCAATTTTAGATTTCAATTTACTAGTTTTATTTTAATTTAGTGTTTTTTAGTTTAGTTTAGTTGTATCTTCATGCTAATTTTAATATTTAATTTAGTTTTTAATTTACTTTTATTTTAGTTTCACTTTATTTTTTAATTTTTAGTTTGAATTTATTTATTTTAATTTGTTTTAAATTTTATTTTAATGTTGATCATGATTAATTTTGGCCATCAACATTAAGGAAATTTTTGTTTGGGATGGTGATTATGAGCGGTTAAATGGGTCCAGTTACCCTTTTCCTAAAACTAATATAAACTAAATGTTAATCTTAATCTAAACTAAATTTATCATTTGTCTGTTGATATATAATAACACTTGTAGCTGACAACAAGTAAAAGAGAAGACTTACCCTTTTCCTAAAACTAATATAAACTAAATGTTAATCTTAATCTAAACTAAATTTATCATCTGTCTGTTGATATATAATAACACTTGTAGCCGACAACAAGTAAAAGAGAAGACTTGCCCTTTTGCAGTTGCTTGAAAAGGAAATCTTTGTGAGGGCTCAGTCAGGCCACAAGGTAAACATTTAATAGGGAAATATATGTATACTCACACTCAATATGGAGGATTTAAAGATATTGAACATGAGATAAGAAAGTTGTCTAACTAAGGAAACAGTTCACATAGAAATACAATGATTAAAGCAAATGCATACCAATAATGAACCTAGTAAACATTTACCCAGTAACTACAGATATACATACCCATATTCAATAATTCACTTTGTCAAACTCAGACCAATTATGAAAGATAGTTTACAAACTCATACTCATAAAGAATGAAATTTGTCAATAAAAATGAGTGTCTTTCAGTATACTCAAACTAGATAATAGTATCAAATATGAATACAATTGAAAGATTTCATAGTCTTCATCAAGTATTTCAAAGTGCACAATTATTGATTTCTAACTCAAAGTACAAAAGATTTCAAGAAAAAGACATAACACAAGTCTCTTCTTGCTTAATACCTACCTTTAGTCATCCATTCTTTCATCCTCCAATCTCTTCCCTTTTCTTTGAAGTTCAATACCTTTTATAGTCCATTTGAGCATGTTTGTCTTCGTGATTTTATGCCTCCAAAATCTATGCAATTAAAACCATAAAATGTTTTTTTTAAACAAATATAATCTCACAAAATCAAATCTAAATATAATATATGAATTTAATCTAAAGATAAAATTAAAATCTAAGAAAACTCAAGTAAAAAAAAAAAAATTAAACTAGAATAAAAAGTAATAATATAAAATATAAAAATGTAATAATAATATAAAATTTAAAAGTGAAATTAAAATCAAGTTTAACACAAATTAAAATAAATAAATTCAAACTAAACTTAAACTAGAATTAAAAGTAAAGTGAAATCAAAATAAAAGTAAACTAAAAATTAAATTAAATATTAAAATTAACATAAGATACACCTCAATTAAATTAAAATAAAATTAATAAATTGAAACTATGTTTAACTAAAATAAATGAAAACAAAATAAACTAAAAATATTCAATACAATAAATTAAAATAAAATTAATAAATTGAAACTATGTTTAACTAAAATAAATGAAAACAAAATGAACTAAAAATATTCAATACAATAGATAGATGTATAGTAATCTCAAAACCTACTAACTTTAACTTATATATATATATATATATATATATATATATATATATATATATATATGATTCATTGTTTTAAGGTGCTGTGCATTCAAGTATTTTCATTTTTTTAGAACTTATCTTATTTTGATTTATTTTATGTGGGAGGCATAAAAGTGGTGCTATGAGACTTTTCATTTTAATTTTTGATAAATTTGATTATATTATCTAACACTAGAGATAATTGAGTATGTAGTCAATTGTGGTAGCAAATAACAACCTTCTTATTTTCTTCTCATGTTCATTGAAGAATTAGGGTTTCTCTTTGGTTTTTATATGGATTGTTCCCTTTGTTTTTGATTGATTTTCTTTGACCCTGTAAATATTTTTTCATTAATGATTTTTATGTCAATTAATGATTTTTTCATTAATTATTGAAGGAAGTTTTAATGTCAATTCAAAATACCATGATAGGGAACATTTCTATACCTTTCAATAATTAATATATGATTTCATAACATGGTAAAAAAATGCTTATATTTTAAAGAAGTCTATTTCTTTTATTTGAATGTATTAATGATATCATCATCAAGACTATATTTTCTCTATTATTCCCCAACTCCACCCATGTTCTATCATTTTATTTTCAATAGTAGATTTTCTACCATTGCCACAAATTTATTCTTATTTTTCTAACCCAATTATAAGCATTTGGATTATATTCCAAAGATATGGCTTCTTTTATGTTGGATCTAGTCTTCTTTTGATTATTATGATAATCTTTACCATTTCATGAAGTTATGAACATTGTTTGAATGGTTTCCATGTATTTAGGACTCTTTTGTTTGATTAATTTGACATGGTAAAAACCACTATTAGAATATTTTTCTAATGGTTCTATCATTTCAAAAGAAGATCATTTAACTTCACATATCATGGATTCTCGGGTTACCATTACCATAACCTCGAATTTTGAGTAGTGTACTTTGCAATTATACATTTTAATGGCCCTCATAAGTTACTACTAACATTGTTACAAGAGTTGATTATATGACTCGATAGGTTTGTAACACATGGTCTTGGAAATAATGAATATCATCTTTCTTGCTGTCATGACCAGCATTCATGAAAGCTCACCATTACTTGAGAAGCCTGGTAAATTGGGTTCGTAGTACGATCACCAATTCCATAATCTTTTCAAACTATTATCTCCCCTTTCCTTGGTATTTTTGAGGCTCTGTCTATCTTATTTCCTGAGTGATGGCCGGTTTTCATGAACTTGTGTTTCTGGTCTCTGTTGATACACTCATTCTCCCCTATTCCAGTTGATGATTCATTGGAACAGGAAACGGGTTATGGGTTTGACAGTTCATCTAGTTTTTTAACAAGCCTCCTTAATCTTTGTTACATGAGGAAGTATCGCCACTGATTACCCGTAGTATGAGTCAAAAATATAAACATGATTTCAACCCTGTAGTGACCGATGCTAACAATAAGTCAGGATCCCAAGCCTTGGGATCAACCTCGAATGGCTCGACCTCCATGTCAGACCTATGCAACCACAAAATTACCGATTAGAGAATTGTTAGAGACAACAGAAGAAAAGGATAATTTCAAAGGAAAGTTCCAGGCATAGAAACTATCTAGAATGGCCAAGAATAAATTTAAGCAATCGTCAAAACCATGCTCCCCGATCTATATTCATGAAGATGAATCAAAATCCAAAGGTAAAACTTCTCCTCATAAATCCTATTTGAAGCGAATCCTCAATATGATCACGTACATAGTTTCTCACCTTCTCTTAAGGATTTTGCCCAA
Organism: Picea engelmannii; assembly: GCA_009831015.1. Taxonomy (NCBI): domain Eukaryota; kingdom Viridiplantae; phylum Streptophyta; class Pinopsida; order Pinales; family Pinaceae; genus Picea; species Picea engelmannii. The sequence continues at coordinate 69,697 of ML782364.1, read as the reverse complement.
TCACCAGGAAGAGGATTAAATCAAAAGGATGGGCCTCCATCTGTTGTCAACCAAAATGTACAAAATAAAGGAAATGCATGTCCTAGTTTTGAAAGTTGGTTTTGGAAAGAAAAATACTATGTTGTAGTGCCTGTTATGAAAAGAAATATTGTTGAATTAGAGTTGGAAAACCAATAGTTGAAGATACATAATAGGTCTATGATTGAACAGTATGAAAGGTGAATTGTTGAGCTGAATGACAAGATTAAAGTAACTAAAGAGCAAGTGGTTTTAAAATATTTTGGGGTTAATGTAATAATTACTTCAGATCTGATGAATCTCACCAGTGTCAAATAATGATGTCCAGACTTTTTTCATTTAGATTTGTTTGAAGTTTTGATTTCATTTTTAAGGCATGAGTATCAGTGTGATTTATTTTTATTAATTATTAAGTTGATAGGCGTCTTCCTATTGGAATTGATGGATTAATCAACTTTTTAATCATAAATTTTAATCTTAGGGTTGGTAATTGAAGATGCTGGTATATTCTTGGTCGTACTCTTTAATCAATGGATGAGATTTTGATAAATTAACTTCCGCTCATTTATAAAAACTTACCTTTATGTAATTAAATTAGATTAAAAAATTACTTGCTCATCACGAAATTGTCATCGTTTCATTTGTGTGGATATTTTAATTAACCTTGGAATTGGATGCGAATTAAAACATTTTACAGTGTGCAGTTTCATTTGTGTAGCCGTTTTAATTAACCTTGGAATTGGATGCGAATTATAACATTTTACAGTGCACCGTCATTTCAATGAACAAGGCTTTCTATGTGCATTTCAATTGATTGTGCAGCTGCGTAAGCTATTAGGGTTACGGTTTATAAAGTTATAAACAATTTAATATTTAATATAATTTTAATTTTTAATATAATATATTTTTAATATAATTATATTTTATTTTAAAATTAAAGTATATTATAATATTAATATAATTTTAATATAATTACATTTAATTAAATATAATTATATTTTATTTTAAATATAATTTTAAATCTTTAAAAACATAAGTACATTAATTTCTATTTATTTAAAAACACAAATTAAATTAATTTAATATAAAAATATAAGATTTAAAATTTAAATTATGTTTTTATATAAAAAATTATATAATGTTTTATAAACATAATGTTTTTATATTTATATAAACATAAAATTTTATATAAAAACATTATATTAAATATTAAACTATAAAAATTTATAAATATTATATAAAAATTTATAATAACCTTATATAAAAAAATTATATAATGTTAAAATTTTTATATAATTAAAATTTTTATATAATTAAAAGGTATAATGTTAAATTTTATAATTATATAATACATTTTAATTTTATAATGTTAATTTTTTTATATAATTTTAATTTAATATAAAAACATAAGATTTAAAATTAAAATCATGTTTTTATATAATATTTTATAGACTTAAAATTTTATATAATGTTATATAAACATAACATTTTATATAAAAAAAAATTATATAAAAACATTATATTAAATATTAAATTATGTTTTTATATAAAATTTAAATTATGTTTTTATAAAAACATAAAAAAAATTATAATACATTATCACACATCCATTCGACATATGATGAACATATGACATTTATGTTCATCACATTGTCACTTTTTACTTAAATGACATGTCATTGGAATGTGATGAACATAAACCCCTTGTCGCAATATCCCCGCCATCGTCAATATGTGACAAACAATCTATTGTTGTCGCAATGTGATGAACGTAGTCCGATCATTGCAATGTGATGCAAATATCCTCTCATCATATTGTGATGCAAATATCTTGTCGTCGTAATCTAGCGAACTTATCCGCTCCCTTGCAATGTCACGAACATAACCATATTGTCGCAATGTGACGAACCTAGCCTTATACGCTGAACATATGATGTGACGAACATAACCATATTGTTCCAATGTTACGAACCTAGCCTTATACGCTGAAAATGCGATGTGACGAACATAACCATATTGTCGAAATGTGACGGACATAAATATGGTTGACCTTGATTGGCCATGACCATGGTTGACTATGGTTGACCATGGTTGACAATGGTTGAACATGGTTGGCCATAACTATATTGTCACAATGTGACAAACACAACGATATTGTCGCGATGTGAAGAACATGAGTGGCCATAACAATATTTTTCGCAATGTGACGAGCATGTCTTGTCATAACCATATTGTCGCAATTTGATGAATATAACCATATTGTCGCAATGCGACAAACATGGCCATAAACATATTGTCGCAATGTGACGAACATAACCTCGTCATCACAATGTGATGAAAATAACCATAATATTGCAATGTGATGAACAAAACCTCGTTGTCCTAATGTGATGAACATATCCTCACCGTATGTGACACAAACATCCTATCGTCATAATGTGAAAAAACAACATACGAACCTAACCTTATACACTGAACATACGATGTGACGAACATAACCATATTGTCACAATGTGACGAACATAAATATGGTTGACCTTGATTGACCATAACCATGGTTGACTATGGTTGACCATGGTTGACAATGGTTGACCATATCCATATTGTCACAATGTGACGAACACAGCGATATTGACCATGACCATTGACCATGGTTGACTATGGTTGACAATGTTTGGCGATAACCATATTGACAATGTGACAATTTCATCAAAATAGCTTCATTGTCGCAATGTTACGTGAATATCATGTCTTCATAATGTAACAAACACTTCCAAATTTCACTATATGAATGGCATCCGTAGTCTTGGTCAACTATGGTCATGGCCAACCATGGTCACCTATGGATAACAACTGTCAAACTTCGTTAACCATTGTCAACCATAGTCAACCATAGTCAACCATGGTCATTGTCAAGCAAGGTCAACAATAGTGAAGGTCATCCATAGTGAACGTCAAGCATAGTGAAGGTCTATGAAAGTTAACCACGATGAAGGTTTATGGATGTTAACCATGGCCATGGTCAACCATAATTAACCATTTCAACCATAGTGAACCTTTTCTTCCCAAAGTCAACAAATTTCTATGATGAACATACGACATTTATGTTCATCACATTGCCAATCTTTACTTAAATGACATGTCATTGCAATGTGTTGAACCTAAAACTCTCATCCCAATATTCCCATCGTCGTTAATATGTGACAAAAAATATACTTTCGTCGCAATGTGATGAACATAGCCTCATCATTGGAATGTGATGCAAATATCCTGTCATCATATTGTGATGCAAATATCTTGTCATCGCAATCTGACAAACATAGCCTCGTCGTCACAATTTTATCAACATAGCTTCATTGTCACAATGTTACACGAATATCATGTCGTCATAATGTGACAAACACTTCCAAATTTCACTATTTGAATGTCATCCATAGTCTTCGTCAATTATGGTCATGACTAACCATGATCGTTTATGGACAACCACTGTCAAACATGGTTAACCATTGTCAACCATGGTCAACCAGAGTCAACTATGGTCATGGTCAACCAAGTTCAACCATAATGAAGTTCATCCATAGTAAA
>ML782364.1:48206-63211 GCA_009831015.1 Picea engelmannii | reverse complement strand
CACACACACACACACACACACACACATATGATCATATGGTTTTTCTCCTTCAAATAATTCACCTTAGATTTTTTTCTATAACATTTCAATTTTTATATTAGTATGGTTGTCCAAACCCTTTAATTGTAAGTGTGCCCTTTATCTCCTATATATACCAAGGAGACATAGTTTTAGAAATCATATCATCTTGTGCATTTGTTTTATTGTACAAGGAGGTTGCCCCTCAAAGAGGATTCACATTCATTCTTCTCTCTCATTATCAAGGCATGGAGTTACCCCTCTCTGATCTAGATTTTATGAGCAAAACGAAATGAATATAGATTATTAAAAGATGCTTAACACAGAATAACAGATATACAGTAAAATTGGTTTTCTATTCAATAAGGAAATAAGCTGAAACTGTAAAATGCAGCGGAAAACAAGCTTGTTGGAATGGTGGCGGCTTATTTCTGAGAAGAGATGTGACGGTTGTGCTCATTCTCCAGAAGATTATTACAATGAGGTTCTGAAGGCATTTCTACAATAAATAGGAATGTAAAAAACCCTAGACATCCAAAAACCTAACCCTAGGAGATGAAGCACCAAAAGTCATGTGGGCCCCGATTGGGTAAGTTGGTACATCAACTTCTCGGGGTCGTAACTTTTGCATACGATCTGCGTTTTAGGTGCAGGATAGCCCGTTGGAAATGTATAACTAAGAAGAACAATTTTCTACTGGCCCAAGTCAATGATTTTCATATTCACCTAGGCCCCAAATCCCCAAAAAACGTCGTTTGGGGCCTCAAAATGGCCCTGGAAGTTTGGAACCTGAAAAACTGCCGAAAAACTGTCAAGGTGGAAAACTATTTTTCGAGCCAGTGAAATAGGTAGGTGGCCACCAATATCCACCTAGATCAATCCTACCTTCTTAGGAAGAAATGGTCTCCATTTCATTGAGTTCCCCCATCAAATGAGGAATTTTCTTTTGAATTTGGCCCTAGGTGATCCACTTGCCTTGGTTCAGGAGTTGTCATGCTTTGATGACTCGATAAAGTTGGATCCTTTGTTGTCAAGTGCCCTTGATCTGTGTGTCCACAATCTAATCATTGGATGCATGTTGCATGCAGTCAGGGTTGAGCTCTCTTGGTTTCAACTGCTCTGCTATCTCTGAGGTGTCCAATAATGGTGGGAAATATGGGCAAAGGAGAGCCACGTTGAAGACAAGATACAGGCCAAGGAAAGGGGGAATGTTAAGCTCAAAAGATTTGTCACCCACATCCTTGGTGATGGTGTACGACCCATAACGGAGTGAGCGTAGCTTCCGATTGGGCCTTGTAAGGCGTTCTTTCTGCAAGTGCAACCAAACTTTGTCACCCACCTGAAACTTATGTGGCACTCGATGTTGATCATGGCATTGCTTGTACTTGGCATTAGACTTATGTAGAATATCCTGAACCTGTTGGCGGATGTGTTGGATCCTCTCAATGAACCGGGTGGCTTTGTCATCTTCTGGTGGAGTAGGGGATGAGTCAACCAAGGTGGTCGTCAGGGGTAGTGCAACATCCATGGGGCCCAATGGTTGGAATCCCAACCCCACCTGAAAGGGGTTGTGTCCAGTCGATCTATGCAGGACTCCATTGTAGCTATGTTGGACATAGGGAAGACTCTCATCCCATGTGTGGGGGTTTTCTGAATTGTACATGCGCATGACATGTATGGTCATCCGATTGACGACCTCAGTTTGGCCATCTGTCTGGGGGTGGAAGGTAGTGGATTTGGTGAGCTTGGTATCTAGCAGTTACAAGAGGCTCGACTAGAATGTGCTAAGGAACCGACTCTCATGGTATGAGATAATGGTTTGTGGGATCCCAAAATGTACCCATATTCGTTCAAAGAAGAGCTTGGCAGTGGCTTCTGCTATGATGGTCTTCTTGTAGGCAGTTATAATCGCCATCTTGGAAAATCCATCGACAACCACAAAAACAGAGTCATTTCACCTCTTGGTGGACGGGAGGCTCAACATGTAGTCCATTGATATGGATTCCCAAGGCCTTTAAAGAGTAGGCAGAGGGGTGTACATGCCTTATTTCTTAGTGGTCAGTTTGGCAATGGCACAGGCGGTGTAGGACCTGATATACTTGTCGACATCCTGTCAAAGTTTCAGCCAGTAGAAATGTTTCTACAGCACTACCACTACCTTTTCGATGCCAAAGTTTCCTTTCACCCGACTATAGAGAGCTTCCCAAATCAGCTTCGCGCGCTCGCTTTATGGAACGCACAGATGGCCCAGACGGCACAACAACCCATCTTGAATATGGAAATTAGCGACCACTGAGTTGGCACCCAACATTTGGTAGGTGGTGGAGAAGTCAGGGTCTATCTCGTAGAGGTGGGGGCATCCGGAGGTCTCGTGGCCGCAAGAGTTTAGCACCGCGGTGAGTGTTGCGACTGGAGGTCAGTTGAGGCAATCAGCAACTCAGTTGGTACTTCTTGTTTTATACTTGATGTTGAGGTGGAACTGCTGTAAGTATGTGGACCACTTCTGATGGTGGACATTCTGCAATTTTCCTTAGGTTTGCATGAACTGTAGTGTCTTGTGATCAATGTGGATGAATGTCTCCTTCCCAAGAATGTAATGTCTCCACTGGTGGTAGGCTTGCACAATGGAGTACATTTATTTTTCGTAAGTAGGGTACTTATGGATAGCATCTGATAGTGTCTCACTATGATATGCCATGGGGTGGTCATGTTGAGTTAGAACAACACCCAGAGCATAGTCTGAAGCATCTATCTCGATCTCAAAGGGATGATGTAGGTATGGTAATGAAAGTACTAGGGATGAGAACAAACACTTCTTCAAGTCATCGAAGGCTTGTTTTTGGGACATGCCCCACACAAATGTTTCCTTACCACCACCCCTGGTTACTTGGCTAAGGGCCCATGCGATATGAGAGAATCCCAACACGAACCTGCGATAGAAATTGGTGAGGCCCAAGAAGCTTCGAAGTTCAGTGAGTGTGGTTGGGGCTGGACAATCATGGATGACCTGGATCTTGGTTGGATCCACATGCACACCATGTTGACCAAAAATGTATCCTAAGTAATGGACCCTGTCCATGTCGAAAGATCATTTTTTCAAGTTTGCATATAGTTTTTTTTGTCGCAGGGTGTGCGGAACCTACTGAATATGTTGCAAGTGTTCTGCCCAAGTATTTTTGTATATGAGGATGTCATCTAGATACACCACTAAAACATTATTGGTGAAAGGTCATAGGATATCGTCCATCATCCTCATAAAAGTTGTTGGAGCATTTGTCAAACCAAAGGGCATGACCAGCCATTCAAAAATACCTTCTTTTGACTTGAAGGTAGTCTTCCATACATCTGTCTATTCTATTGAGACCTAGTGGTAGCCATAATTCAGATCAATCTTACTGAAGTATTTGGCCCCCGTGAGCTGATCAAGGAGGTCATCGATTCAATGAATTGGGTACCGGTTTCAGACTGTGATTTTATTCAGGGCCTGTTAATCAATGTAGATTCGCCAGGTCACGTCTTTCTTCTGCACAAGCATGATTGGGATCCCACAAGGCGATGAGCTGGGATGAATGTGCCCCTTGTGGAGAAATTCTTGGATCTGTCTCTTGATCTTCTCATTTTCTAATAGAGAGTGGTGATAGACTGGCCCATTGTGTAGCGATGCGCCTGGGGTCATATTGATGGGATGCTTGACCTAGCAGTGCATAGGTACCCTGGTAGGAGAGGAGAAGATATATGAGTATTCTTCCACGACCTTATCCACTTGATTTTTTTGTGTGGAGAGATCGATCATGGAGGCCCTGGATGTGGTTGCGATCTTTCACTCACTTTGAGAGAAAATCATGAAGGAGACAAATTTCTTTGTCTGAGAGATGACCTTCCTGTATTTCTTGGTAGATATCAAGGAAATAGCACTAAGAGGGACTGCCTCGGGTATCCTGTACAATTTCTTGTTCAGAGTAATAATAACACTATGAGCCCTAGACTCATATACATCATGACATTTCCATAAATAAGGTTGGTTGAAAAGAACATTAAAAACTTCGAGAGGAGCAACATCACACAATACCTTGTCTTTGAAGGGCTTGATGTCATACGACAGTCGGCACTATTGGCTAACGTGGAGATCGCTTCCTTAGTGAAGCCATACAATAGTGTAGGGTTGTGGGTGTGGCATTGTTGGCAAGGCCAGGTGCTTGACAACCTCTGATGAGATGAGGTTCTTCTGGCTACTGTTATCAACGATGAAGTGCAGTGGGGTGCCTTTTACCCACATCTATGAATGGAAGAGGCGCTCGCCTTCATCTGGCTGATCTGGTTCATTAGGCTGGAGCTTGGTGGTAGAAACAGTGGAAATTGGCTATGTGTCAATGATTTATCTTCCCCTTTATGGTTCTAACTCGGATTCAGAAACCGCATTTGATTCAGAGGCTTTCACTTCGTCCACCAGTGACTTCTTTGAGTGGAAATCAACAGTGTTATGCCAAGGGATTTTATGGAAGTCGCACCACTTCTCGGTATCTTTATTTGTCTTTCTGATGTCTTTCTTTGCTTGCGGCTTGGACTGGTTGTCCTGATAATGTCCATCTTTGATATTTCCTTTGTTCTGTGAGTTGGGACCACCCTTTCCTACCTTTTTTTGTGAGGGGTTCCTAGGCCCAAATTGTCATGTCTTTTGTTTGATATTCTACTCGATTTTGACAACATATCGGTAGGTTGCGCCCAAGGAAGAGATGTCCAAAAATTCCATTTCATTCTGGATGTATCTATGTAGAGAACGGCGATACTTGAGCACCAGATGTCACTCTGAATATTTGATACCTAGCTTGGTGTGCAAGGTATGGAAGATATTTGTGAACTCTGGCACTGCTTGGTCTCTTTCTTGTTGTAGTGTGGTCCATTTGGTATACAAGTCGTCATAACTTCCAACAGGGTAGTATTGTTCCTTAATAGCATCCCTGAAGGATTACCAGGTGGCCGCGACTATAAATAATGAGGGTTCCTTTGTTTCCTTTTTCTCACATAAATTTTCCCACCAATCTTTAACATGGGGAATGGCTTTGAGGAGCGTAAAAGTAATCTTTTCTCTATTCGAAAAGTTATGGACAGAAAAATACCCTTCTAGTAGATCCAACCACTTGTCTACATCATTTGCATCTATTTGACCTTCAAATATAGGAATATCAAATTTTATTTGTACCTTGAAGGGGGTGGTGCCTCCACTCGAGGAAGATGTGTCGCTTGTTGATAACCGCTGAAGGATTTGCATGAAACTATCCATCATCTTGTTCTTATGTTTCTTGAGGGATTCCTCAAGAAAATTTTTGAAAGGATCTCTTGTCCTGTCATCTTTCTTTTCTCCTTCCATGAGAGGTCGCTTGGGTGTGTAAGATATTTTTTCCTCAAGAGAAACAAGCTCGTGATGAAATTCTTTGTACCCTGACCTCGTTGGGGACATGCATTAAGTCGACAAGGAGCAAACTTCTCTGATACCATTGATCCGGATTTTATGAGCAGAATGAAATGAATACAGATTATTAAAAGATACTTAACACGGAATAACATAGATACAGTCAAACTGGTTTTCTATTCAATAAGGAAATAAGATGAAACTGTAAAATGCAATGGAAAACAAGCTTGTCGGAATGGTGGTGGCTTATCTCTGAGAAGAGATGTGACGGTTGCACTCATTCATCGGAATATTATTACAATGAGGCTCTGAAGGCCTTTTTACAATAAACATGAATGTCAAAAACCCTAGACATCCAAAAACCTAACCCTAGGAGATGAAGCGCCAAAAGTCATGTGGGCCCCATTTGGGTAAGTTAGTACATCAACTTCTCGGGGTCGTAACTTTTGCATATGATCTCCTTTTTAGTCGCATGATAGCCCATTGGAAAAGTATAATCGAGAAGAACGATTTTCAACCGGCCCAGGTCAGTGCCTCTTCTAGTCACTTGGGCCCCAAATCCCCAAAAAATGTCATTTAGGGCCTCAAAACGGCCTCGAAAGTTTGGAACCCGAAAAACTATCGAAAAAATGCCAAGGTGGAAAACTGTTTTTTGAGCGAGTGGAATAGGTGAGTGGCCACCGATATCCACCTAGATCTCTCTCTCTCTCTCTCTCTCTCTCTCTCTCTCTCTCTCTCTCTCTTTGAGCATATGATCCTAGGGTTTTTCTCCTTCAAACAAGTCACCTTGGCATTTTCGTTATAATTTTTTTTCCTGAGAAGTTTACATAAAACAAATTTGTTATGAGAATAAGGAGACATAGTGAGGTAGATATGGTAAAATTTTCATGTTTTGTTTTTCTATACTTTCAGATTCATAGCCTGTGGAAATTAGGGCTTTTGAGTAGTCCTAAAAATAGCCTTGAATAGGTGTTCTTGGTAAAATAATCATAACATTTTTTCTATAACACATCAGAGAGACAATTTTTCATGATCTTGAGGAGACATTCCACATACCATGTGGTAAAAATTTTAGATTCTGATTCTTTGTAATTTTCAAGTTATAGGCTATGGAAGTTAGGGTTTCTTTACTAGTCTCAAACAAGTGTTACAGGTAAAACAATGATATTGGATTCTAGAAAGATCCAATTTGAGTGCCACCTGTTTCATTGAAAAGAGTACAAACCATAGTTTTGTAGGTCTAAATTTCATAATCATATCAGAAAAATTAGACACGTGGAATTACACACAAGTTCACTCCCTGAAAAGGGCCAAGAATCGACAAGTTTTGGGAAATTTACCATAACTTTCACTTGGAACATCAAATTTTGGTCAAACCTATGGCATTGTAGAAAAGAAATATCAAAAAACTACAAGTAAAAATTTTAGACTCAGAAGGATCAAAATTTTAGAGATACATAAAGAGAGTTTTTCCATCAAGACAATCTCCAAATCATTGTTTTAAAGGTACGTAACTTACAATTGGCATAACTTTTGATTGGAAAATTTTATTTTGGGGATTAAAAAATTATCATAAAGAAAAAAAATATAAGTATTATTATTTTCTCACATGGAAAAGAGTTTTTCTAGGATTTATACTCCTACTAAACCTCCAAACAACTCACACATGACATCTAAACAAAGTCAAGACTTAGGAAACACGGTACCCCAATTGAAGAAACAAGTTAATGAAATGAGTTGTAGTATGTTGAAGCATGTGGATTTCTCATGTTCTTAGGAAATACTTAAAATGGAAATGTAATATAAAATGGAGAAATTGATGAATCAAAAGATGGAATGATTAAAAAATTCCATGGAAATCATGCTCTTACAGAGGTTCTCTAAAATGGATATTTTGATCCAAGGAAATCATGAAAATAAGGAGAACAATAGTGTTGAACCTCAATTACATATGGGAAATATTTTAACACATTTGTAGAACATGAACATTCAATCCTAGAATCATGATCATTCATCACTCCAAGATATGCATCATTGGGAATTCAACTCGATACCAAGGAACTACTTAATTCCCAATATCGATATGAGGAAGTTTGATGGTAAATACCCTATAACATGGATATTCCAGATGGATAAATTCTTTGCTCTACACCAAGTGCCAACTTTACAAAAGGTTATTCTTGCATCATTGTACTTAGAAACTATTCCATTTGTCTGGTATCAATGGTTGTGTGAACAAAAAAAGGATTATATTATTTCTTGGTCCATTTTTATAGATAAACTAATAGCACTTTATGGGGTTATTAAGAGAAACACATTCTTTAGTCAATTGATAAATATCTAGAAAAGAGGTCCAATTAAAAATCACATTCAATGATTTCAAAAGTTGATTCTCAAAGTAAAGAGCATTCCAGATGATAATTTGTTAGATCTCTTTATGGGCACTTTAAAGGAGAACATTCAATAAGAGGTGTGTCTCTTGGAACATAAATCCATGGAGCATGCTTCCAGTGTGGTAAGGAAAGCTAAAAGTAAAAATATGGCTACTAGAAGAGTGGCCATGAATAGTTATAGAGATAACCATGTTCCCTCTCCTAACCTCACTCAACCTACAAGGTGGACACCTCAACAAAAGATGAAAGAGGAGTGAAGGGACTTGTTTCCATTGTGACAATAAGTACACTAAGGGACATAAATGTGGTCATAGGAAATTATTCTACATAGACTGTGAAGATGAAGAAGATCAAGAATTGGAACCATCACAAAATATAGAACTCGAAGACACTATTACAACCATAACTTCCCATGCATTGGTTGGCATAAATACTCCATAAGCCATCAAGACAGAATGATATATCGAAAATAAAAAGATAACAATGTTGATTGATTGTACTAGTACCCATAACTTCATTAATTGAAAATTAGTGAAACTTCTCAATTGCTTTATATATCTAGCACCAAAGTTTCAAGTAATGATTGCAGATGGAGGTACCATAAATTGTTTATGAAGTGTCATAATATTAATATCACTATGGGGGGGTATCTATCGGATAGGCCTATGATTGCAATATAAATGGGTGTATCTATCGGATAGGCCTATGATTGAAGGTACCATCACAAAATATAGAACTCAAAGACACTATTACAACCATAAATTCCCATGCATTGGTTGGCATCAATACTCCATAAACCATCAAGACAGAATGATATATCGAAAATAAAAAGATAATAGTGTTTCTTGATTGTACTAGTACCCATAACCTCATTAATTGAAAATTAGTTAAACCTCTCCATTGCTTTATATATCTAGCAGCAAACTTTTGAGTAATGATTGCACATGTAGGTACCATAAATTGTTTATGAAGTGTCATAATATTAAACTTACTATGGGAGGGTATCTATCTGTAAAATCCCCGACCACCCACACCGGGGCACGATACATGAGAAAATGATTTCATTCTCTCTGTGGAACATACTGTAATATACCTAGCATCCAACTAAGTTATGCCACATAAAATTTTCGAATTGCATGCAATTAAAACATATACACACAGAACCTTTGCGGAACTTCATATATAAAACGTAAACAGACAAATACATTATGTAAAAGAACGAATTCATACTGAAATAACAATAAACATAGACATGCACCATATACATGAAATACCCATAAACATATAGACAGTTATAACCATGCATAGGATAAACCCATAAAAATGAACACGTAAATAATAATGCAGCATGTAAATTTATCACACAATTGGCACTTATCTTGGTAAGAATATAACCAACTACGTGCAGACATTCCATGAACCTCCCAACCTTAGACCACACTGCTCATCACTCTTAGCATTGGGTCACCCCCAAACTGGGACTAAAATCCACCCAGGTAAAGAGATTCCTAACCAGGCTAATGGCTCATAGACAATAGGAAATGCTCTGTCACAGGTGCCTATTCAAAATAACAGCCTACAGTCCCTCATTCCCCACATGCTTGGCCCACCCCGGGAAGTGTGCCCCTTCTCTACTCAACAGTCCTTTGGCTGCCCCACTTCCTTTCTGGGTTTCAGCAACAGGCCGGACAGGAAGTCTCAGAGCCCTGTAGTTGTAGTTTAGCACCTTCAGGAAAAAAATTCCCATCAATTCTCTCACCTAGTGATAAATTGCTCACGAGCCTGATAACCCACCTCTTCAATATCCCACGGACCTGACAACCTGCTTCTTCAATCCAGCTCCCCAGCTAACCAGCTACACAAACAAGTATGGCTATGGATACAGGTTCAGTTACAGTGAGAGGAAAGGTACGCAATATAGCTCAGTGAGTGTGTGAATGATCATGTTGAATGATGGAACAAATGATGGAAAGGAATCCCCAAAAATGAACTAAGTCCAAAATATATGTATGTTTGTCCCCAACTTGACACTTGTCATGTTGGGAGATACTTTGTCCCACTTGTCCCCATATTTAGAACTTAGGATAAAATAATTATCCATACTTTATAATTAAGAAATATTAATATAATATTCCTTTTTGGTTTAAGCTCCTTATCTTAGCCCTTTTTTATTAACTTTTAGCGCCCCCCCCCCCACCTTTCCCTAACTAGTGGAGTTTAGTCCCCCATCTCTTTTATCGTGGTTGGTCTACGTGCAGTGATGTATTTTATATTAATGATGAGACATGTACAAAATAGGTGCACTGGCCTTTAACATCTAGGCTCTCCATCCTAATCATCACAAAACGGCTCACCAGCCTATAAAACACAGCATATATACAAAGGCTCGTTGACCTCAATATCGCACGCACTTAAGATGTTGCGCACGGTATCCTGGAATGTGCACACTTCCTCATTTTAATGCGCAGTACATGTGTGCACTATGCAGTGAAAGGTGCATACCAAAATGATATCAAACAGCTCACCAACTTAAGTACATTTTCAATTGGGTTTGGCCTAGGGATATTACAATCCCCTCCCCTTATTTATGCAATGTCCTCAGTGAATCATGTACACATATACAAAAAAAATTCAAACATCCTCAAAAATATGCAGCTATTCTTCCCGCATTGCATCCTCATGCTCCCAAGTAGCGTCCTTGGGACTGTACCAGGTCCATTGGACCTTTACAAGCCCTATGGCTCGATTCCGAAGCTGTTTGATTTTCTGGTCCAGAATGCGTACCAGATGCACTTAAAAAGTGCCTTCTTGCTCCACCTTAATAACATTCCAATCAATAACATGATTAGCATCAGGTATATATCTCTTGAGCAATGATACATGGAATACATTATGAATATATATAGATGCAGACAATGCAATCATATAAACTACTGGACCAATCCTCTCTAGGATTTCAAACGGCCCACAATAGTGAGCTGCCAACTTTGAATAATTTCCCAACTTCAGGGAACTTCTATTGGCCTTCACTTTCAAGAATACATGGTCCCCAACTTTAAATTCCCTATGAGTCCTGCCTTTATTAGCATAGATTTTCTGCCTGTCTTGGTCAGCCTTTAAATTTGTTTTATTTTCAACATTTTCTCCTCCATTTTCCTGAGTAAATCTGGCCCAACCACTACTCTATCTGTTGAGCTATCCCAACTTACCGGTGTGTTTCACTTTCTACCATAAAGTGCCTCAAATGGGCTCATCTTTAGAGATGTTTGTTGTAGTGTCCCCAAGGCCGAGCCCCGTTATAGATCATGTTTTATGCAAAGAATTGTAAATGTGTTCTATAGGCTGGTGAGCCAAGTCTTGTATAAGTTGTAGGCTTATGTGTTTTGTTAAGCCAGGGAGCCTAAGTGTTGAAGGCCAGGAGCCTGTTGATGTACTTGTATGTATGCAAATCAATTAATAAAATATAAACACCGCCAGTGCAGACCGACCACGAGGAATGAGTGATGGGGGACTGAGCGTCCACGGAGTGGGCAAGGAACTAGGGGCTGGAAGGTGGAAAAGGGGGTTGAGTGATGAGCCTAGGGGCTAAGCCTAAGGGGCTTAGGCCTAGAATAATATTTTAATATTATTTCCTAAAAATCCATGTGCACATTATTTTATCCTAAGTCCTTTTGGAAGGACCCGTGATTTCCCAAGTGGTGGGAGGAAGGTGTACGGATGGAACGCATGCAGTTCCCAGGGTGACAAGTTTCAACCCTGGTGCATGCAAATAAAATAGAGGCAGTAAACCATGAGGGGGGTTCTCATCCATTCGATCCTTCTTCCCTGAGCGAGAGCAGAGTGGGAAAGCCAATCTGCAAGAGACCTTTGTGTAATCCTGATACAGAAAAGAAAGCATGTATTTTCTCCTGAAGAATCCATGTACACCCCTGTCCAGTGAGGGTGGAGTCTGTGTCTGTCTCTGAGAAATACCGTGAGCGCATTTCCTGAACCAGAACCCTATGTTGAATTCAAGTGGAAGCATCATGTGGTTGTATGGGAAAATGTTGAGCTAGCCTGTGCGTGGAGCCTGTTCTGAAATCATCACCGTGAAATCATCCTATGATTGTTGAGCCAGTTTGGGAAGCCTTGGTCTGTGTTCCCTGTGGATTGACGTGACCACGCAGTACTAGACTGCGTGAGGCTTGTTGGCCTGTGAGCGACTCCTCCAGGTGAGAGAGTGCACAGAGGGAGAAGAGAACTCCTGGAAGGAACCCTGTAGCTTCCATAGAGCTCGGAGATTTACGATTCGGTCTGTTCCTGTAACCCAAGGCAAGGGAGAATGGCATCCGAAGGACTATCCAGGTGACAGAGAAGGAGCACTCTCCTGGGGTGGAACAGGCATGTGGGGAATGAGGGACTGTGGGTAGTGAGCGTGGGAGATTCCTAGGAGAGCTTCTTCCTGGTGAACGTGTATGTGCTATCTTCCCTCTAACCTCAGCCTAGCCTAGGATTCCTTGCCTTGGGGTGGAGCTCGGTCCCAGATCAGGGGTGACCCACTGTTGAGCTGATGAACAGTGTGGTATAAGGCTAGGAGGTTCGTGGAAGGCCTGCACTTGGTTGGTGAATTCTACAGCTGTTCAAAGATAAGTATCTGAATTATGTTTTTATCACATTTGGCATGACTGTGTTGTTCATGTATCATGTTTTTCGCTGTGTAAATGAGTTACTGTGGAATGCTATGGAATGTTTAATTATAGAAGTAACCAGATATGTTTCACTCTGTAATTTAAATGTGTTTAACGGTGTTAAATGCATTTGCTCATAATGTCTGCACGAATTATGTAAAAGTCCACGTACAGAATGGTAACTGAGAGGTTGAAAACCTCGGTAGTGTGAAAAGGTACACTACAAATTGGTATCATAGCTAAGGTTACAACACTGAGCCTAGATGGGCCAGTTGAGTGGTCTTCGGACCGAGGGTGAGAGGAGAAATTATGTTTGGAGGACCAATTTCGGACCCTGGTATGACCCAGAGTGTATAGGAGTTTAAACTCAGGAGGGTCGTGAGTCGTAAGATCACTGTAGGATCACCGTCAACCGTCCAAGTTGATAGAAGTTGCACAGGGTTTAAGTCCTCATGGGTAAAGGAGAAGTTTCGGAGAGGCATCGGGTATTAGAGTCATCGGGATTTTTCCCATCGAGGAATTGGAAGACCCGTGCACATGACAACGAGAATCGCGATATCCTGATACGCGATTTCCCGACGGGTACAAGGACAGAGTGGGGACCACCAGGGTTAGAGTGGAGGACACGTGTCAGAGTCCTGGAGAGAGTAAAAAATCGGAGAATCGGAGTTCTCAAGCACCTAGGAATCTCGTCACACGGAATCGCGACCTGTGATTTTGCGACAAGATCTGGACTGTTCATATTAGGGAACATGTGGCAGAGATCTGCCATCGGGGAAAGTCCCAACAAGGAGTAAGTCCATCGGTGGTTGAAGTTCATCAGGAAATCGGGAACCCCGGTGACGAGTGAGTCATACACTTTGAAACTCCGAACCCCGAAACCGCGATAAGCGGGTGATTACGGTCACGGGGTGGAGGTCACATGGACCTGGGCTTAACCGCAAAGGGTTAAGGCAAAAAGGCGCATTGAAAATTCAGGATTTTGGGAAATCTGATGACATGAAACATGTTTCTCATAAAACCGCAAATCCTGATATTGCGACGTGATTAATTTAACCTTTAAACCTTTTATTCCTAAATTAAGTAATTTAGATTTTCAAATTTAATTCAAGAGCAATGCTAATTAATCATCCTTCTAAACAAGTCTTAAAGATAAACTTTCTTTGAATGTCCTTAATGCGTCATGGTCCGATTTAGTAAGTTTCTATTATACGGGATGTGACCAAGACTATGGAAAACCCATGCAAACCACATGGTTGAACAAGTCGTATAGTATCGGTCACATGGACCAAGGCCTAGCCAGGAGGGCTAGCACGCAAAGGGGCGCGTCGGGTTTCGAGCACTAAAATCCCGATAGGAATGTAAGGCCACGGTCATGAAGGCATGGTCATATGCGACAAGAGCTAAGCTCAGGAGGGCTCGCGCGTGCAGAAGTTCATCGCAAATCGGGAATCGGGGATTCAACCCACCAGAACAATGCCAGTTTCAAAACCTCGATAGAGGTAACCCTGATAGAAGGAAGGGAGACCCGAAGAGTTTCCTGTGGGAGGAAAACTTCCCGATGAGGAAATAGGAGAACTTCAAGACACCCGAAAAACACAGAGCCAGACAGAGCTTGGAAAACTTATGAAGTTGAAATGTCTTTCTTTCTTGTTCGTATTAGTTATGAATGTTGTGGGTTATTCATGAAGTTTAATGGCCTGACAATTTTGAATTGGATTTCACAGTGCGTGTTCAGAATATAACAGAGGCCAAAACTTCAGTTAATCAATGCTAAGCATGGAGTGGGGAAGAGTGCAAATTATCCCTAAAATGGAAGACGAACGAGAAGGAAAGGATGTTAACCTGGGAGTCGAAGGGTCGAACTCCAATGGGTATGGAAAGGAGATAGATAAGGAGGGACATATAATGAAAATCCTTGAAGGGTTACAAAGAGAGGCCAAGGAGCGTCGAGCCGATAGCCGAAAGCTCATGAAAGTTAGGGATTGGCAAGGGAAATTAAACTTAAAATTCTTGCAGAGTCTGGAAAGAATAGAGAAGAAACTTGAGAAGGGAAGAGACTCAAGTACGACAGAGAGTCGCAGAGACCATGGGAGAAGAAGTAAATCGAGGAGTGGTAGCCGACGTCACAGTCACTCCCAAAAATATTTAAACAGGGAGACACACAGTAGTTTGAGCCCGTCCCCTACCAGAAAACATCAAAAATCTGGAAGGGAGGAATTGAAAGGAGAGATGAATAAAATTAAAAATCCAACATTTGATGGAGAGCATAAGAAGGAGGAAGATGTTGAAACTTGGCTGTTGGGCATGAAGAAATACTTCCAACTACAGAATTATTCTGCCCATGCAGAAGGAAGAATTGAAATGTACCAGCTGAAAGGAAAAGCGTCCATGTGGTGGGATCAGTTTGTGTAGGTGCAACACATTCAAGAGAAAGAGGTCACTTGGAAGGAATTCAAGAGGTATTTCGAGAAGAAATACCTGACTAAAAGATACTATGACAGAAAGATGAAGGAG
>ML782363.1:674092-703162 GCA_009831015.1 Picea engelmannii | reverse complement strand
AAATTAAGGCATGCATCTACAGTTTTATTTGTCATAGTTAACTCTCTTTTTCTAATTAAACATTGTGGTAATTAACTTTCTTTTTTATTAAAACACGGAGAGCATGTTTATTGTTTTTTTCCACTTATTGCTAGACAAAGGTGTGACATATTATCGAGAAGGTTAGCATACTACAGTTATATCAACACAAAACATTATAAAATAGCTTACCTTGTATTTCTAAAGTGGATCTAAACACTATGGAATTATATTTTTATAGAGAATGTATTTCTACAAGTGTATTTGGATTATATTATTTTGAAATGTGAATCTTTCTTTACTACATATATTACATTTTTTTAGCTTTAAAGAAAACTTGCATATAATGTCATAAACATGTGAATAATATTCATCAATTATAGAAATAATTGAAAATATATTGAGTAAAATAAATATATAAAATTAACATAATAATTTAGGGAAAATGTGATGTTCTTAACATATATGTACCATATGTTGAAATTGCTTATAAAACTGACATTAATAAATAAAATCCGAACTTTAATTTACTTAACTATATTGATTAAAAATGTAAAACTTGAAATGCAACAGTCACCATTATTCCTAGTCCTCATCTATACAATATCACATAACAATTTGAATTGTTTGCCATTTGGTTTTTCATTCATACATTAGCGATGAAGTAAATAATTAGGTACTTTGTAAACATGTGACCCCTTATATATATATATATAAACATTTTGTACTAGATTATTTTAAGGCAGTATGTTGTAATGATGTCTAAATCAACTACAAACATTAATGAATAACAATTCCATAAATTTCAGAACATTCATCTACATTAATGTTCACTTCATTATATTTTATGTATCCACCTCTTTTTTTCACCATTGCATATGCTTTTCATTCTCTACCTTTATTATTGTCTTTTAATACAATCCCTTTTTTCATACATTCGTTTTTTTTTTTCATTCAACATTATCCTTCAACCTACTATTACTCCATTCTACTCATTCTTTGTTTTTGTCCATCCAACCGCCACTAATTCCTTTCCACCATCATCTGTCTTGATCGTGGTTCTTTCATCGTCATTTCCTCATCGTATTCTATAAAATATAGTGCTCTATATTCATTTCTCTACCATGCATTTAACTAAAAAAGTAAAGTAAACACTGTATCCCATTAACAATTTGCATATGTTAGCTTCTATTTTGCATTTTGAAAGACAAACTAAATAAATATAATCAAACTTGTTTTTGTTAGAGTTCAATTTCAAGTTTAAATTAGAACACCATAAGTTACTATAATACTATGTTTACCCACTCTTTTGCAAAATCAAATTGATACAAGATTTCTTTTAAAATTTTTAGTTTGGCTAATAAAGCAGTCACTAGGATGTCCCCCAGATGGGGTGATAGGGATGCAATTGGCTCTAGAACACTCTATGTGTCGAGCTAGCTTGCCCTCCAATGCTCCACATGGAGTGGCGCAAGGTCACATCCCCCTCGCAGTAAATTGCCATGCACATGATTAATTCTTCAGTGATAATGAAGGTTAATTACACTAAAGAAGGACACCATGGGTGTGGCTCGAGCATGGTATATCGTTTATGGTGGATGAATGTTTAGTCTGTTCGTACCTCCATCGAGATTCGTATGGCAGAAGAAATGATAAATGAGGTTCACCCCCTGGGGCTTTGTTGTCAATATATTTATGCAGGAGCCCGATGACATCATGGACGCGTTGGGAAAGAAAAGGAAGCACATGCCGAGGATTCAGATTCGAGCCTGGTTTGCAGTCAGGAGGGTATTAAATCTTGGAGTCAAGGCTTCCCACATCTCATATCGATCTCGTTTCGATTCTCTGACTCTTGGCTTGGCCTTCCTCTACTAGAACAAAGTAGCTTCTGTTAAAATATTCGACGTGCTCGTTTTACCATAGACAATATTACTATTGTCACCCAACCATAAGCACACAACCATCCCCGAGCACCATAACCTTTTCTAGATAGAATGATTCCGGAAGCAACACTAGAACCAACAGATAACCAAGAGAGCACATCTTTCTCCAAATATAGCTCACCAAACAGAAAGTCCCAAATCCACAGAACAAGAACAATACTCAGCTACAACAATTGCAGTTGCACTTACCAAGAATACCACCAAGAAATATCACTAAGAACACCACCAAGAGATACTAGAAGGTAGGGTGCACATCTTAGGCTAGATGGCGCTAGAGAGAGAGACCACGAAACACTCTAGAGTATCCACCTTCCTATCTTGCAGCTGCAACTCCAAACTTGCGCTATCCTTTACTAAGAGAGTGAGTGAAGTGAGTGTGTACAAATGAGCTATATCATCTCTTATTTATAGTGGTTTTTGTCACTTGTCTGGGTTGACTTGTCTTTTTAGAATCTAATACTTTAATATTAATTCTTTTACAGAGCCGACTTGTCTTCTAGGGTTTCTACACATCTGTTTAGGGTTTCTCTTGCTTTCAAAATATTCTATTCTAGCCAAAGGTTATACATGGAGGTTAATACCTCCCGCAACTACCATAATATCAACACTCCATCCTAGCTAGGGATGTATTAACTATAATGGTCTCAAACACATCCATCCATTTCACATGGTATGGACAAGGCTCACATAGTCTAGCAGACCATCCTACGGGTAACATCATCATAGCCACACATGATATCTCATAATCACATAGATCAAGTCGCAATCATCATCATCATCACTATCCATCTAGCTGGAAATTACCTCCAACACCACTGGTTGGCACACTGGCCTAGGAAACACCTTCAACACTACTGGTAATCTCCATGGCAATCCAGTGGAAGTACACAATTACTACAGTGCCATCCAATAGATCACAACAATGTCGATCCATAGTAGTACACAACTACTATCTAATGGTACACAACCACTCCTAGTAGCGCACAACTACTAACTAGTGACATACAGTCACTACTAGTGGAGCACATCCACCACAGTAGCATACAACTACTGTCTAGAGACATACAATATCCACAAAAATCAATTCATATAATATGATATCATCCTGCATCAACAATGTCATCAATTGCATCACCTCTAAGCCATACTAGCATGATGTGAATCATATCTAAGCTGTACTGGTGTGATCTGGAGTATCATCTACATCATCTCTAAGCCGTACTAGCATGAACATATCGATCATGATGCAGGTGCATCATATCTAAGTTGTACTCGCATGATGTAGATCAGTGCCTCTCTGTGTCACCTCTAAGATGTATGATCATCTCTAAGTTGTACTAGCATGAGCATATCTAGCATGATGCCAATGCATCATATCTAAGTTGTACTAGCTTGATCATATCTAGCATAACACACGCCATCTACATCACCTCTAAGTTGTATGGTCATCTCTAAGTTGTACTAGCATGAACATATCTAGCATGATGTCAATACATCATATCTAAGTTGTATGTCCATCTCTAAGCTGTACTAGCATGGCCATATCTAGCATGATGCGACTCATAAGCATCGTCTCTAAGCTATACTAGCATGGACATATCTAGTTTTAGTCTCTAATTTTTTCTTTTGATTTTGTGAGAAACCTTAATCCCAAACCCTTCCTACCTGCGCTTCATTATCTATTTCTAGTTGATTTTGATCTTTGTTTTTAGTGTCTTATGGTTTGCATTTCAGTTTTTGAATAATTTATTTAAGTTTGGAGTTGTAAGACATGGTTTTAAATGATGTGTCACTTTATATGCCTGTTTGAACTTTACAAATTCAAATTATGCTAAGTCATTAATAGCGCTACGGGAATAGCCTTATTCCCGTAGCGCAAAGATAATCATGCCTTGATATGCGCTCATCACCCAGATTTCGTTATGACGACACAGATCGTGGTTTGAGAGTTCGCATGTGTCCCACAAAAGATTGGAATCATTTAGTGATTCAAACTGTTTTTTAATCAGATTGCTCTGTACCCGCAAAGGACTCATTTCAAATCACCCAATTCTCAATGATCATTATATTGAACCTGTCATTCTGGTCTGATTTTGCTGAATTTTAGGCCCAGGTATTTTCTCAGAAGAACATCATATACTAACAGATCGTAGGTGGAAAATTCGGAACCTGAATTGCGCTAAGTTATAGCATTGTGTTTTGATGCCTAAGAGGAGCGGACAGGTAGTCAGATTAGAACCTGAGGGTGCTGAACTCCTCGAAGCTTATCCCCAGATGGATCAAAGGTTTAGAGATGCCGGGTGTTTTGAATTCCTTACCACTTTTCAAGGTTACAATGAGCAGGTCTCCATGGAGTTTGCACTGAACTTTGATGGTCACGAGGTGGAGATTGGGAAGATGATGATGCTAGTGACAGAACATACAATTGCTAAAGCTTGCATATTGGTGGTTGGAGGAGAAAGATGGTGGAAGAAAGAGCATGTGGTTATAGAGTTTGTCAATCAATTCTCGCTTCCAGATAAGAAAAATCCGAATTGGAGAAGGGGAGTTCCTCATAGCTGGATTAGACCTGAATGACACACTGCTTTGATCGTTATCCACATGTATATCACCTGCAAAGGTAGATTTTCACTAGTCTATATCTACCACATTAGGATATTAATGCATTTAAATGGTGATTACCCCTTATATCTGCCTTATTTTCTACTCAAAAGCTTGACAAAGATGTCAAAGAGAGTGTAGTCACTCTCCACCAATGCAAAGAGCAGTCTGTTTCATCAAGTCTTAATTAAGACTTTAGCTATGTCTACTTTGAGAGAATTACAGAAGCCTTGGAGCTGGCTCATGCATTAATCTTTAAACCCTAAAACACAGTCCAACAAACAGAAGAAAGGCAAAGGAAAAAAGATTGTTACACAGAAGCAAAATATTTCAATTGATGAAACCCCTGTTAAAGAAGAAATGCTTGATATTAGGGTGACGAGGAATAGCAGAGGTAAAAGACCTAAGTTGGATCCAGAAATCAAAATGTTTTATGAAGAAGATGTTAAAGGGGAAGATGATTCAGATGAAGATTTTAATACTCAAACTACAGTCAAGCATGAATCACCATCAACTAGTAAAAGGGGTGCTGCAGTCAAAAGGACAAAGGTTAAAGGTGTGTTTGCATCTCAAAAACCTAGAAGGAATTCTACTAGGGTTACCAACAAGTACAGATTGAAGTCAAAAGCCATGTTTAATCAATCAATCAAAGAAGAAAACGTCATAGTTATAGAAGATGACTCTGAAAATGCTGAAGCAGGTACCAGGAAAAGGGCAAAAAGAACTTCATTGCTTAAGAAACCAGTAAACAAAGGTAAACAAATGTTTTCATCATCTACAAGACCTGTAACGAGAGCTACAACCAGATTAGCAAAAGCTAAAGAAATTGCTAAAGGTATCAGTGAGATTCCTGAGAATAAACATGATTACCTCGTAGACTCAGATCACATATTAGATGTGCCTAAAGCCATAAATTCAACAAGTTCTGATGAATAACATAGCTCGGGATTGGTTTCTAAATACCAAGTTAAAGCGAAAGAGCCCAAAGTTGCCTTAAATCTGAATGAGCTTGCCCCTTTTGAAGAGTGCTTAGGATTCAGGGTTAAAATCAGAACTGATAAAGAAAGGATCAAGGAATTTCAGAAAACAATGAGACAGTTAAAGAAAGAAAAGGCACAAATAGAACCATGGAATGCTCGTCAGCAAGAAAGGATTCAAGGCTTAAAAAAGAAGAAAAAAGAGCAAAGGGCATTGCTCAAAGAACTCGAAGAAATAAACTTCAGACTCTATTGGCACAATGTTGTGCTTACCATAAAGCTCAAACAGAAAAATGCTAAAGCTACTGCTGTGATTATATCCTAAAGGTTTCATGAAGATTGCTAAAATCATAATTTTAATGCTTTCCAGGAAATATGGCAGTGTCTACTTGTTTGGCCTGTGAGATGCTAAGACCTAGAACTGTTTGACTAAATCAAACTAATCCCTGTTTTGTAGAATCAAATGTAATGCTGGCAAGATCATACAATATCAAACTGTTGAGCAATAATCTATTTTTGGATTGTAAAAACTCTTTTTGATTTAACTTTCTTAGTAGATAGATACTATTCGAATCAAGTCATTAAAGCTACACTAGATGATAGGATCTGGAGGTTTTATGGATAGTTTAAATAGGCAGAGGAAAGACTGTGTTATGGTCAAAAAATTGGAGATCCAAAGGACTTATTCTGAAAACTCCTTGTAAGGCATTATTATTCTATTTGACACTTAATAGCAAAGGCATATGGATGGTTAGACACTCTTTTCTACTCTGTTTTCTTTTTTCATGCTTGAATTCATTATTCAGATTGCAATGCTGTTTGTTTCTTGATTGTTAATTAATACAGTGAAAAATTTACTGTGGAAATTATTTTCAAGTTTTGATATCAAGCTGATGGTCTTGTTTCTTTATGATATTCTGAGACAAGAATTTATGTGAAGTTGACAAATTGAAGGCTTCATCTTCTCTTTTTATTATTGGTTTAATCCATCTATGTGTCTACCTTTTATTCAGTCAATGGGATATGCTATGTTCTGACCTTTATTTTCATGTTATGTTATAACCTTGAGCCAATTTTCAACCACCTTATTCAAAAAACCGAATTATAAAAACTTTCTAAACACTTTGCAATAAACCGATGATGCCCTAGCTTGCCCTCTCACAATCAAGTGCAAATTTAGGGACTAACATCTAACATGATGTCAATACATCATATCTAAGATGTATGTCCACCTCTAAGCTGTACTATCACGATGCACCTCAGGTCATTGTATCATCCACAAATCCAACCATCTGTATCATATCTAAGTTGTACTAGCATGATCATCACTAGCATGATGCAAGCATCATCTCTAAGCTGTATGACCATCTCTAAGCCATATTAGCATGATACAGATTTGCAATTCACTGACAGTCCATGATGCCACATATCAACACTCCCTCCCAACCGAGGAAGTCATCTCCTCCCTCTCAACCAAGGGAACAATCCCCACAAGTCCCATCTTGTCCCTTAAGTATGCAAACTTTATCTTGGACAAAGGCTTCATCAAAATATCAACCGTTTGATCATCAATGGAGATATACTGGAGAATCACTTCTCCCCTATGAACTTTATCACAAAAAAGTAGTACTTGATCTCAATGTGCTTCGACCTGTTATGGAACACCGAGTTCTTTGAGAGCTTCACACAACTATGATTATCACAATATATCATAGTTGAATCCAACACTTGATCAAATAGTCCAAAAAATAATTTATGGAGCCATACTGCTTCTGTACAAGCATCACACGCTGCAATATACTCTGCTTCTACAGTGTTGAGTGCAACATATTTCTGTTTCATGCTAGCCCATGATATCATAACAGAGCCCAAACTGAAACACATACCAGAAGTACTCTTTCTGTCATCTTCACTCCCCGACCAAACTGAATCAGTAAATCCATGCAACTGTGCTTCACTGTTTGAGGCATATCTAAAACCATAAGTTATCGTCCCACGAAGATATCTCAAGATATGCTTTGCAGCTATCCAATGCTCATGTCTGGGTTCCACCTGGAACTAGCTTAACATGTTCACAACAAAGAAAATGTGTGGCTGAGTATTGACCAAATACATCAATGAGCCAACCAACTGCCAGTACATGGACGAGTCTACTGGATCAGAATTAGAGTCTCTCAACTTCCTCATATCTGTCACCATGGGAGTTGCCATGGATTTTCAATCCATCATCCCAAACTTCTGAAGGATCTTTACAATATACTTCCCTTTCCCTAGGAATATTTCACCACGCTTCTGCCATACTTCTAGTCCCAAGTAATAATGCATGAGACCAAGATCCTTCATATTGAATTCAGAGACTAGCTCCTTTTTACATTGAATAATGAGAGGCTATGCACCTGTCGAAAACAAATCATCAATATATAGTAGCCGAATCACAGGTGCATCATTCACAACCTTCTCTCCAAGTAACTGTCAATTCGTGCATACCAATCTCTTGGAGCTCGCTTGAGTCCATACAAGATCTTTAATCTGCATACATGGGTTTCTCTCGGGTGTACCTCAAAACCTTGAGGTTTCTCTATGTATACTTCTTCCTCAATTACTCCATTGAGAAAAATGATCTTTACATCCGCATGATGTAAAATCCAACCCATGGATGCTGCAAGATATATGAAGGCTCTAATAGAGGTGTATCTGGAAATTGGAGCAAAGGCCTCATCAAAGTCTTCTCCCTCATGCTGGGAGAACCTTCTAGCCATGAATATTTCCTTGTATTTATTGATACTTTACATGATTTTATTTAGGTCTAGGAACAATTTTCCATACATCATGATGGATTGATATTCTTCCATCATAGCTTCCTTCATTTCTTTCTTCTTGACTAACAATCGGAGATCCTCAAGTGTTCAACACTTGGCTTCTTTCTGGAGAAAGCTTCTTCTGGTGTCTCGTTCTTTAATATATGATGAGGACCTCTATTATGAACATATACGACTATCATAGCTGCTTCTCCCAATGGATAGATTCTGGTCTTTCATATTTTCCTTGATAGATTCTTCAATGGATCAATTCTTTCTTTCTGCTACACCATTCTGCAGAGGATTGTATGGGACAATTAGCTCCCTCCTAATCCCGACTACTTTACAAAAGGAAACGAACTCCTTGGAGGTATATTCTCCTCCTCCATTATCGAACCTCAAGATATTTATCTTATGCTTAGACATTGGTCCACACATATCTGAGTGAACGATCATGTCCAAAACTCCTTTTGCTTTCCACGCTTCCATTAGAATTGGTACTTGGTGAGATCACCTGCCTCACCACTTGATGGAGTCATTTGATCCATGTTTGCAACTGTCACTGTATCTCCTTCTCATAGATATTGCTTGTGACCTGCCGAAACAAGAACAACAAGAGCAAAAGTACTTCCAATAACATAACAACGATGGTAATCATCATATAATTACTAAGGTGACCTGCCCGAGAGCAAGAAATGTCTCCTAGAGGAGATGTTAGTTCATCAAACAAGTGAAATAATCATATATGTCAATAGTACTTATATGTAACCAAGTATACCTAGCAATAATATAACCTTTCAAAGACTATTGTCATAACTATAATGTTTACTTGTACTATAACAACTATCAAACTTGATATGTGCAAATTGAAAATTAACAATTTTGGAACCTGGAGTCTCAACTGTTTGTTCCTCTGAATGTACTGAATCCAAGATCATTTCTTGGACAAGGACTCTTTTACATTCCCTGCAAAACACACTCATGCTTCTGCTGGATGATATAACATGAAAATCATATACAAGTGCATACCTTTGAAATTTGCTGCATCATTTAGCTTGTCTTCTAATCTGAAACTAGACACCATCTTGACAAGAAGAGGTTAGAAACTGAATAAAAAAGGTTTAATGATTAGAGCAAGCTAGAAACCCTGAAATTTCAACTTTGACCACAAAATCAATTTTGACCAAAAGTCAACCATTGACTTTGACCAATCAACCTTTGACTTTGACTTTGACCCAAAACTCAAACTTGATATTTTTTCTCGTTGAGAGTACCAATAGGTGTACTAGGCTAAGGTGCACTAGAATTTCCACAAATTATGCCAAAATTCTCACTTGAATTGCCTAGAAGGTTAGGTTAGGGTTTGTTGTAGTTGCATAATACAAAATCCTAGCTGCAGCTGCAGCTGCAACTGGTGCCACAATGAGCTTAACAAAGAACTACCACGCTACCTTCCAGTGGTTATACTGTCTTGAAGGTGGTGTGGGCCCATATCTTGTTAAAATATTCAATGTGCTTGTTTTACCATAGATAATATCACTATTGTCACCCAACCATAGGCACACAACCACCCCCGAGCACCATAACCTTTTCTAGATATAATAATTCTGAAAGCAACACTAGAACCAACAGATAAAAAAGAGAGTGCATCTTTCTCCAAAGATAGCTCACCAAAGAGAAAGTCCCAAAGCCACAAAACAAGAACAATACTTAGCTGCAATAGTTGCATTTGCACTTACCAAGAATACCACCAAGAAATATCACCAAGAACACCACCAAGAGATACTAGAAGGTAGGATGCAATTCTTAGGCTAGATGGCGCTAGAGAGAGAGATCAAGAAACACTCCAGAGTATCCACCTTCCTATATTGCAGCTGTAGCTCCAAACTTGCGCTATCCTTTATTGAGAGAGTGAGTGAAGTGAGTGTGTACAAATGAGCTAGATCAACTCTTATTTATAGTGGTTCTTGTCACTTTTCTAGACTGCAACATTTGCAATTGCACTTACCAAGAATACCACCGATAAATATCACCAAGAACACCACTAAGAGATACTAGAAGGTAGGGCGTACATCTTAGACTAGATGGCACTAGAGAGAGAGAGAACAAGAAACACTCTAGAGTATCCACCTTCCTATCTTGCAGCTGCAGCTCCAAACTTGCGCTATCCTTTAATGAGAGAGTGAGTGAAGTGAGTGTGTACAAATGAGCTAGATCATCTCTTATTTATAGTGGTTCTTGTCACTTTTCTGGGTTGAATTGTCCTTTTAGAATCTAATACTTTAATATTAATTATTTTACTAAGCCGAATTGTATTCTAGGGTTTCTACACATCTGTTTAGGGTTTCTCTTGCTTCCAGAATATTCTATTCTAGCAAAAGGTTATACATGGAGGTTAATACCTCCCACAACTACCATAATATCAACAACTTCCCTCTCCACGATGATGGTTCTCATCCTCTGTGCATTGATAACTCGAGGGGGTTCAAGAAGGATAGGTTGGCACCAACGATGAAGAGTGTCCATTCCAAAAGCTCAAAAAGAATCCATGGCTTTTGCAAATACCTTTTGAGTTCATACTCCCCTTGAAATTTGCGTCAAGTTGGAAATGCTGGAGGAAAATGTATGTCTTGACAGAGTACCTGTCCTAGATGAAGATATAGACATTGAGCTCACCAACTGGATTCCGGATACATGGTCTTCTTTCTCTCAGGAAATGAAATATTACATAATCATTGACCTTTATTGACACACCAAGGCACTCCTAGGGAAAGTGATTATAGACTCGATCATAATTATCAATCAAGTGATGTTGCAATTGGAGTACCTCCAACTGCAGACCAAAGCAGTGGATGAGAAGGTTTCCCTCCTAGTAGAGTAGACAGTGAGATTGAACCTCAACAAACCCAACGACGAGATTCCTCAGGCTTCGGTGGACAATGTCCACCCTCCTCCTGCTTAATGTCTTCATGCTCTGTTTTTTAGTGTATTTTTCTTATCATACTGGCACTAATTCAATAGCCCAACACCGATTAGATTATTAGTTTGATGTGGATAGGCTTGACAGTTTTTGTTACCCACGAGATAGAGAATGGTTATTTTTTGACAAAGACAAGATTCTTTGCCTTGAGCAACAACTATTTTGCTATTGGTCTGGTTTCCAAAGTGGTAGACCCACAACTACACATATGTATATTTCTCAATGTCAACATAATATAGATATAGTTAACTTACAAAAATAAACAAAGCTGTCACTAGTTCTAATTTGATTAACATTCCTTTCAATTTCTTTGTTTTTAATGAATGGAGTTCTTGGGCTACCACCAGACCATCTAAGATTTTCCTCCCAATCACAAACCTCCTTGCTTTTAAGATATGAGAGGAGTTGTTTTTTAATAAAATAAATATTTTTAACGTTTTTCCATGGAAAACCTCGTTGGGAAATTCAAGGGATGCTTCCCCACATTCATGGATGACATCTCTATGAAACATATCATTGTAGAGTTATGCATCTCACCCAAGGGGGTTCAAATCAGTTGACTCTTGGCACAAAACTAGCCAAGTGCCTAGGGACATTGGCGAAAACCATTTGAACTAACCTATTGGGCTTGAGATATGAGGGAGTTGGGAAATGATAATAAACAACAACCATTATAGTCTAATTTAAGGTCACAACTTAGATAGATACCAAATTAATGCATGATACCTCTGTGTTTGTGGGACACATATTCCCCTCCATGCAACAACTTTACTTCTTAGTCAACATAGGTGTATATGCATTACTCCTATCTAAATTTAATATTGTAATCTCCATGGAGAAAACACATGTTTTAAATTGTTAGGCCCACTCAAGTTGTACAATAGTATGTTAATTATCACTTTTGTGATTATTTTATACATTATATTGAATAAGGAGATTGATATAAAATTTTCATAGGGGTTTGCATTTTCTCTCTTTGAAATAAATGCAATTTTTTTTTTCAAAGCTCTGAAGATTTAGCCAAAATTTATAGTCTTCCATTGCACTGATTCTCCTTGATCATCATCCACATTCTTTTAAGGAAATCTACTAAAAATCCATCTAAACTTAAAAGCTATATTCCTTTGAGGCTTCATACATTATTCTCTAGCCAATTTTCCATAACATGGTAGAAGAGGGTAGCATTTTAAGTATATGTTATAATTGGCCGGATAAATCTTAGGATCATTGTTTAGCTTGCATATTTGTCCATATTCGATTCAGAGAGTGGTAATTTGAAAAAGAAGACATTATCGTCTTTTATTTTATTTGGCTCTTCCACTTTAGGTTCATACATATCAAAGGTTCCCTAGATTTGGTTCCAACATCTTTTAAGAGAGAAGGGACTTATAAAAAAAAATGTATTCCCATCCCACTCTTTTAGCCACTAAAATTTGGATTTTGATGCCAAAATATTTCCTATTTCTGGTATATTTCATCCAAATCTTTAGCTAGAATATTTTCTTATAGCAAGAGTTGAAAAATAATTTCTTGATGCGCTTTTGTTTCTTTAGAGATTCTTATTATGAGAGTTTGTAATTGAAAAAGTTGTTGTGGTTTCCTTATTCCACACTTTGGGCCATGCTTTTATTTTCTTAAGCTTTTCGTTTAAAATGAAGATTTTTGATCCTTGAATTCCATTTTTGTCTACCAATTCTTTTTTAGAAATTTAGATTAGTTCACCATATAATTTCTAAGATAAAGGGGCATTTATGGGTCTTCCTCCTGTGAAGATATATAATGTTATGGGCGAGTAGTAATATAGGGCAACCTTTAACAAATGATTTTATTTCAATGTTTTCATATGGATAACTTTAATTTTGTAGATGCAGGGATGAGGAAAGAATCATATAATTTAGTTTCATTGAGGTCCTATTCGAATGTGTGCTAGTGTCGAAACCTAACCTCGTGGATTTCTCCTTGTAGCTTGAGTTACAAGATCATCATAGTTTATATAGGCATTGAAACTTGCATGTTGTACTACAAACAAAATGAAAAAACATACACATAGATACCAAGAAAAATTCTAAAAATACCACACCATAATTGAAATTGACTACTTTAATCAACTATGAAGAAAATGGAGGAGTGCACAATGTGTCACAATTTTGACCGAAGACACTAGGAATGGATGTTGAACTAGAGGTGCACAAGACAATAAAATAACATTGTAGGGGGTTTATTTGTACAACTTAGAGTTAGACAATATGACCTATCAATTCAATAACAACTTGGTTGAAATGCATGGGAGCCAAGAGATAGAGCTAAGGAACAACTAAGTAGAGAATAAATACTTGAGGAGTGACTATGAAACTAAGTAGTTGAATGATTAAATAAGGTATTATTGCTTTAATGCGGTTTTGAAGTAATGAAAAAATGTGTAACAAAGCTAAAGCAAGGAGTCAAGTGAATTAAGAAAGTGAAACGTTAATATACATGGAGCCTGGCTTACCAATTCTACCTTTTTTCATGTTTGATAAGTCATTTTGGGAAAAAAAGACAAGGTTGCTTCACACATTTCCACAATTTCACACAATTCCTTCAATAAAGCATTTATGTTACATTCATGTGCAATGGAGTTATGCAAACCCACATAGTTACACACATTAAAAGAAATATTGTGTAGAATGAGAGGAAAACAATGAAGAAAGGTGTTACTCTAGGGAAATTTGAGGTCTAAATTGGGCCTCCTAAAGAAAATAATAAAATAATAAAATAATAAAATAAGAGGTGAACTTTCTAGGGAAAGGAAGAAAACAACTTTTTTGGATCATATTTTCAACTTATCTCCTTAAAGGTTTACTCAAATTTCAAGTGTAGGCACTTGTTGGATGCAGAATTAAATTCTGCATTCAACAAGTACCCTTTTGATAGACCCACAATGAGATATATTGGAAATACATGAACAAGTTTGTTTCTCATTTTTTTCATGCATTTCCAGTACATATCACCATGGATATATCAAAAGTATGCAAAGTGGGTACTCATCATATGCAAAATTTAATTCCACATCCAAAGAATGTTTACACTTGAAATTTGAGTAAACCTATCATGAGATAAGTTGAAAATATGCAAAAAAAAAGTAGTTTTCTTTCTTTCCCTCCAAAACTATTTACCCTAATGGTTGACATCACAATCTTGAATCATATTGGTTCTTTTAAAGTTGATATTGATAGTACGCTTTTTTTTAGGCCTATTTTTGACCTAAAAAATTCCCCGATCACTAAATCCATATAGAATCCAAAATGCAAAGGAAGGTGTCTTACAAGACCTAATTGAGGACACATGTAAGATATGTGGGTTTTAGAACAAAATAAATGTACTTGGCATAATCAAGCAACTCCCTAGGGATATGGAACTCTATATCTACACTATAGATAATATGTGAATTGCATAGTACTATATTTGCTCCTTGACATGAGCAACTGATATAGGGTAATGATCATTAAACATGTCAAAGTACATATTAACCAATACTCAAGCAAGTAAGCAATCCAAACTTGAAAATAAAGAGAAGAAGAGAGATTACCTAAGCTTACCAATGATAGGATTCTTTGCTTATGATTCTATAGATAAATATGCATCAAAAGGGATATGCCTATCCATCAGTCACTAACTACTCGTATCCCCTTCTCCCCTCAACTTTCTATTGATCCTGAAATCTTGATCATCGAATTGATGCATCTTTGAAATGTAACCAGGAAGATCTACAGTTAATTTATACATTCATTCATTTTGCTTCCCTGAAGAGCTAGTACATAAAAGACAAATAGACAATTAATGAGTTCATGAAAAATATTACTTAAGATGGGCACAACTTGATTACCCAACTTAATATATACTATAACCCTTTATATAAGTATATATGTGATTTTTAGGGGTTCTATAGGCCAACCCATATTTGGGAGTTAAAACCTATGTGGTGGAAAGACTTTTTCAAATGAATAGGAGCTTCTCCGTCCCACTCATAAATGATACAATAGATTGATGTCTGCGCGGTAAATTATACGCACTACTGTCCAATGGGATAGCGCAGTTGGTGAGACATGCATATACTCTCCCGGTTTGGGGAGAGTTCATGGATTCGAGCCTTGTGTCCCTGGGGTTGCGGTTTAGCACCTCATATCATCCATGAAGTGGGGAAGTATCGGATGAGTTTCCCGCAACATCTACTGTTGAAAAAAAGAGTTATACGCACTATTGTCCTACTTTTTTCTATAGAGGATATTCCTTACTCACAAATCTATTCATTATGTCCCTTATATTTCTATTTTTATAAGTTCCTTAATCGATAACATGCTTCACATGCTCTCTCAACATACTTTGCTTCACACGCTTGCAACATGCCTATCCCACTGGTGATAAATAGGCCATTAACATAAAGTAAATTTCATTCATGTGCTTGGGGATGATAGATTGGATAAAATTGAAACATAAGGCATGAATGAAAATGATCTTCAACTAGAAAATGTTAGGAACTTAAGGAACAAACATCTATCAAGACACTTGACAGTTGGCCTAGAGGTCTACTATTCACAAGTTTAATGTATCAACCATTGCGATCAAAGGTTTTGTGATATAAGTGTATAAGACCTATTGCAGACCATTTGATAAAGATGTGCAACAAAAGCATGGCGTGACTTGAATGGGACTCCTATTTAATGAAGTGTGTGCTTATGAAATATTAAAAGTGGATGGCATGTTCCATTATAATTCATGGTATGAATGTGTCTGTTACCAATTAATTCCCTAGTGGAATCATGCCACATTTCCTTGTTGTAGGGAAAGGTAACAATGGGTACGTGGCTGCCAATTCAATACCCTGATAAGTCATGGCATTTTAGATTCCCTAAAGTTTCCCTTCAAAATAGTGTTTTTTTTTTCTTCTTATCAACACAATTTATTTGTGTGATATATTGGTGAAGATATTTCAAAATAATCATTTAAAAATATTTATCTATGTTTTGAAAAATATTGAAAATTTTGAACTTAAAGCAATGCTAATTTTATATTTTTGAATTTTGAGAAATTTAAAACATACACACAACCGAGAGATTTTTATATTAAAAATAATATGCAATAGGGCTAGCAACAAAATTACATCAAGTTATGTTTCAGAGTTTTTAGGAAAAAAAGGACAATGTCAACTATAAGCTTATTACATATCCTAACAAGGTCTTTAGGCGAAAATTCCTAGTATTTCTTAATACTTTAGATTCTACAATAGAGGCCTAAGATTTTAATAACTTTAAAAAACATACAACTTAACAAAAAACACAACGACTAGTTGCTTCATCCATGCCTGCATGCATTTGATCCAAGTCTTGTTTGGCAATTTCCATGTCTTTCACCAATTGGTGCACCATTTATTCTTCCTTCAACTCCTCACAGTTGGAATTGACAAACCACCTTTGATTAGAGGCCCCAAATTCATCTCCTTTACTCATATTTATAACCATATTTCAAATTATGTTTCAATTTACTTCAAAAACTGCTATCTGGCACTTCAGTTGCATAAGAGATCCCATAATTGTTGCTATCTATGTGGTGATCAGGTGTTCAATCTCATGCAATTTTGTGGAGGTTGAGAAAGTTGATGTCTTATACCCTTGAATAGATTCCTCATGGTTCCTAAGAACTCGCATGATTTCTTGGAGCTCATGAAAGTCCATTCTTCCTTTATTGTAGCCAATATTCCAAGTTTCTTCTAGGTTTTCTATACTACCCCCTATCCAAATTCTTTGTCTTATGTTTAAACACCAAAATACCCAATAAAGTTTTTTGGACACATTAAAGTACGAGTGCCAACTAAACATGATGATTCCTCTCAAATTAAGAGAAGGAACAATCAACAAACATATAGATTCCCTAGGAGAATAACTGGAAACTTGAACAAATCGATAGTTAAGACTTGAAACATTCCAAACTGATGCAATCCCCTCTTTTCTAAAAAGGGGCAATGGAGGAGGCTCACCCATAAATGAAACTAGTACATACAACATCCATGTAAATATTACCCAGATTGAACTTATATAAATTACTAGATTGTCACGCAAACATAAAGGCCAAATTCTCCACAGTTGGATGTTGAACCATAATGGCATAAACCCACCTCGATGGACAAAATTACCTACAAAGGATTCAAGATCATGTGAGGTCATGAGCTTGGGAATGCGATGGGGTGTCGCGGGTCTCATCTCATAAATCTCCCCGCCATATAACTACAATTCAATGTTGTATGCCATGTGACATCTTAACTGCTTGAAACATGTCTTCGTCGTCATATTAAATAGATTATGGTATGGGTTTCTTGGTAATCATTCCATTGATGATAATGACCCCTTATTTTTGTAGTGTTGTTGTGTTAGTGAACCCATCAGTTAGGTGGTTATTCTCTTGTAGCACATGATAATACTTGATATTAATGAATTTGATTTCCTCTTGTTTGGATTGGATTAACACTGATGCCTATGAGTTGTTGATAGGGGTGGTATTCCATACCATTTTCCTTACGATGGTATTTGAGTCCCCCAACACTATCAAACAAAGGATTCAAGAGTCATTAGATAATGTCAAACCTTTCAACAAGTCGTAAGCTTATGCTTGGTTATTAGATGAAATGCCAAGGCCCCATGCATAAGATTTTTCAATTGTACCTCTGGAGTTCATGATAACTCCCCGACACTTGCCACCCTACATATGTTGTGAATATATTATTTTAGTTTGTAAAGCTTCTTAGCATGACTTATTGTACAATACAACCTTGGATTAATTCTTATTTGGTTATGGTAAGTATTAGAAGCTTTCATGAATTTTTCCATCCCACTACTCAAAATAAGCATAAATGTTTAATGTAGTTAGATTAGGGATGGTATTTAAGTTACAAAAAATATTATTACCTATTTGACAAGAACTATTAACTCAAAATGAGAACATTAGGACCAAACCACTCAATTTGGTTAATTGTTTTGAACTACGTATGTTCCCATATTAAAAAGTGGTGCTATCAGTGTCACCATACTTTTCCAGGGCTATTTTAATTTTTTTTTTTTTATGTGTTGATGTAGTAATGTTTTTATACGAAGTTTTCTAAAATGTGTTTTTTTTGTCATTATGTGAAAAATAGTGATATTGGAATCACCATTATTTTACAAGGGCAATTTTTATTTTAATTTTTATTTTTTCGGTATTGGTGTAGTAACACCATTTAGTTTTTCTTTTTTCAAGGTCTTTTTTTCTTTTTTATCTTTAGAGGTGATATAGTAGCTCCATTTTTTCGTCAACTATTTCTATTTTTTTGGTGATTTTTAAAAATTTTAAATGTTATTTATTTATTTATTTTAGTTAAGAAAGGGATGAAAAATCACTTAAATCCTACTTGCATTTCCTTAATTCTACAAAAACTAATGGACCATTTACCTTAATGTTATATAATTAAAAGAGATCTTTTGTAATTTTTACAAAAAAAATGAAAATTTAGGAAGTTAATTTCCTTTCATTTAGTGAATACTTGTGACATTTTAGGGAAATTTTACAAAATTGTACTAAATTTTGCAAAATTTTGAAAAAAATCGTGCATAGGAGGGGGGTGATGCTGGGAATCATCTTGCTAGGGGAGATTCCTAATATCTCCCTCAAAATTGTCCAAATTTTCTCAAAATTTTCTCAAATGTCTCAATGCTTTTAGAATTTCAAGCACAAAGGGAGGGAAAACGATGCTGCTAATCATCCCCCTCTTCCATGTGTGAAATTGCTCAAAATTTGTCCAAATTTCTACAAATTTTTAAAATTCCAAGCATGGAGGAAGGGGTATGATGCCTAAAATTGCTCCATCCTTCCTTGCCTGCAATTTCTGAAAAGTTGGCTGAATTTCTATAGATGTTTTAAAATTTCAAGCATGGAGGGAGGGTGGTGATGCCCAATATCACTCCCTCTTTCCATGCTTGAAATTGAAAAAAAATGGTGAACTTTGGCCAAATTTTGAGTAAGTTCACAAATGGTTGGTGGGGGGATTTCAAGCATCACCCTCTCATCTGATGCAGGAGCATCCTGCTCCAAAAATCATTTTATATTTGGTTAACCTAGGGGGTCTTATGTTTGCTAAGGATTTGATTTCTCAATAGGAAATTGTGAATGTTTGAGTGGTTTGAGTGAGGAGTATGTGTGTGAGGTTTTATTGTAAATGTTCTCGAATATGTGAGAACATGAGAGATATTAGGATTGTGGAGATGTCACGAGGATCTTAGGGATTAGGAGATCATAGAATAGGGATTCGGTTGAGTGAAAAGAGGATCAGAGAGGATCCTTAGGAGTGTGTTGAAGATTTGTTGGATCTAAACCATAAACAATTAAAAATACCTATGTATATTATTGTAAGCCTTAGAGGCAAAGGGTGGTGGCCAACTGAATGCTAATTAGGTTATCTAAAAAGGATCCAAAGAAGGATAAGAACAACTCAGAACTCGTAGAGGAAACTCATGACGCTCAGAATGGCTTCAAAAGACAGAG
Source organism: Picea engelmannii (assembly GCA_009831015.1). Taxonomy (NCBI): domain Eukaryota; kingdom Viridiplantae; phylum Streptophyta; class Pinopsida; order Pinales; family Pinaceae; genus Picea; species Picea engelmannii. The sequence continues at coordinate 683,298 of ML782363.1, read as the reverse complement.
AAAGGGAAAAAATTCAAAGTTCCCAAAACTTAGTGAAGATGACATGATCGCGAAGATCACATCACAATATTTCTAACGACACAAACAACTCGTCAAATAGAGTTACAGATTGAAATATATTCACGGTCAAAGTTTGGTCAAGCTAGCCTAGTCAGCAAGGGATGAGTCAACATCTGTATAGATGACGTCAACATCCGTACAACAAACATGGAATGAGCAGGAAGGTGACATGTGTCATGATAACATCAACATGATGTCATCATGGTGATGTGGCAACACCAGAGGATGCCACGTGTCACCCAGTTTTTGCGTTTTCAGGCCGATCCGTGGACCAATAAGATCATGCCACGTGGTAGTCCGTACGATCCGTACATTGACGTGGAATGATGACATGGCATGATGACTTGGAAGAGGACAACGTGGCCCAATGGGAGGCCACCACATGGCCCAATCAAAGGCTGCCATATGGCAGGCAGGAAAAGCACAATGACAACCCGTGAGCGGATTTCGAAAAAAATATTAAGTTTGGCGGGTCCGCCAAATCTAGAGGACCACGCCAAACTTAGCCACCAGATAACCATTGGGATATGGATAGTTCCACTACTAAAAAACAGTGCAAAAACCATATATTATATATATACATTGCAACAACATAAACCCAAAAGGGGGAGGCCCACGGGTTTGACCCTGGGACCTCCTCCCCTCTATGTGCCTTAATAATTCCGCCCAAACCAATAGGCCAACGACCTTGCTTTGTAACCAACGCTGCAAAAATATTTAAATGTCAAGTCCGCCTAGCCAGAGGAGGACGATGCACGTACTGTATGACCTTTTGGGAACACATTTCTATGCAGTCCAGTCATTAATGTAGTTTGTAGAGAGGGCACGAAAATCGAGACAAATTTCTTCTTGGGCCTAGGAGTGCCAGAGTTAGATCGAGGTGTAGAAACAATCATTTTTGGGCAATTCGACGCCACAAATTCAGTGGTGCTCTCTATTTTCTGATCTGAGCATTATTTCCGCAGCTTGATTTTAGAATGAGGTATACTTATGTATTTTGCCAAATTATTTTGCTGAGTTAATGAAAGAGCCTACCCATTTGAGAGCAGGACCCGAAGACGTAGTCCACCAGGGACGAACTTCGTTATCAAGTTTTTGAGTTCAGATTTGATGCTTATGTCTCTTCATTTTTGATCTTTCCTTCTTTAAGGGTGCACTTTAATTTATGCTCATTTTAATGAAATTCTTTATAAGTCACTCGATGAAAAGATCCCGGATCATGTTGGTATCAGAGTGGTCGTCTTTGACTTGAATTGTTGAGTGAAATGCTTACTAGGGACAAACATAAGCAGGGTGAAGGAACTCTTAAGACTTTCAATCCCGAAGTTGGCTGTGCATCCCGAAGGAAGAAAATGGCAGAAGAGGACAAGCGCGATGAACAAGAGAACAAATTTCATATGGTCTTTTATCGCATGTCATAAATGGTCGAACGAATGTATGGATATTACGAGAAGAGGATGAAGAAGAAAGGGAAGAAAAATGAAGTACATGCAGATGATGATGCTTCGGTAAACCAAGGGGTTGGAGGAGACCCTCCCGAGCCTTCGTCTTCACCTTCAAGTTCTAGTTCTTCTTCCTTTGAGAATTCTCATCATTCTCATCATTCTAGACATAAAGCCTCTTTTAAGAAACCGTTATTAAATCTTGATGTAAAATTTGCTTTACCTATGTTTAATGGAGATGCTAATCCTGAAAATCTAGATAATTGGATCCGACATGTTGAAGTATATTTCCGTGTTCAACATATTGATGAAGAAGACGTTAAAGTGAAACTGGATTCTCTTCAGTTGGAAGACACCACTCTCGTATGGTGGGAGAGAAAGATTCAAGACATAAGTAAGTGTGCTAATCTTCTTTCCTCATGGTCGGAATTCAAATCAGCGATAATGAAGCAATTTTATCCATTAGGGTATTTACATAAAGTAATGATGGAATGACAAACTTTAAGGCAAAGTAAAGGTCAATCTGTACAAAGTTTCACAGAAGAATTTAAGAATAAATCTCTTGCATTGAAAATTCCTTTGGATTGTTATGAAACTTTAATGAAGTATATTGACACACGTCACAGTTATATTCATCATACTTTGCTCTTGTTTAACCCCACTAGTCTTGACAAAGTTTATGTGCAAGCCACTCACCTTGAGAATAAAGTGAATCATGTTCAAGAAGATCCCTTGAAGAAACCTTCCAATCTCCCACATAAAACTTTTAAGAAGTTTAAAAGGAAGGACAAGAATACTGCCACAGTGACGAAAGAAGGAGGAAAGCCATCTTGCATTCATTACAAGAAAAGCGGTCACGATGAAGACCACTATTGGAAACTACATCCAGAAAAGAAAATGAAACAGTTCGGTGGAAAGGGGAAGACAAAAACCGTTGCTACAATGCAACAAGATCTTGGTTCCGATTCAGGAGATGAAGGGAATATCACAATGGTTGGAGTACAAGGTAAAGATTCCCTTCATGCTAGTTCAAGTTCCAATAATGAATCTCATGATGACGAATGAAAGAGGAATGAATTATTTCACATAAGAGTTGCATCTAAACATACTAAGATAGATACATTATTTGATCCAGATTCCCACGTAAACTTAATATCTGAAGCACTTGTCAAGAAGATGGGTCTTGAAACGAAACCACATCCGAAGCCTTATCCTCTTGGTTGGGTATGTAATAAAGAAAAACTTAATGTCACCAAACAATGTAGGGTCATATTTGCTATTGCTTCAAAGTTGATTGATGAAGTGGATTTGGATGTTGTACCAGTTGGTATATGTGGCATAGTGTTGGGAAGTCCTTATCTTTATGATAGAAAAGAAGTCTTATTTCGTCATGAGAACAAATACCACCTTACTAAATGGGGAGTGGAATATATTGTTAGAGCTTACATCATGAGGGTAAATACAACACTTGTTAGTGCAGGGAAAATGAAAAGACTCAAACACTAATGAGAGATATGTATTCATGGTCGTAAGAGAGAGAGAGATGTCGGGACATCCGACGCTTTCCAAGGATGTGATCCATCTCATAAAAAGGAATTATTGATATTGTTTCTAAGTATGATGATATTTTTCAAGAACCAAATGGATTACCTCCTAAGAGGGAAATCCAACATGAGATACATCTTTAGCAGGATTCTCCTCTTCCTAATGTGGGTATGTACAGGATGTCAGCTGTGGAGATGAAAGAGATCAAGAAGCAGGTATAGGGATTATTGGATCAAGGGGTCATCATGCCTAGTTCATCTCCTTGTGGTTCTCTGATCGTGATGGTGATAAAGAAATATGACACATGGAGAATGTGTGTTGATTACCGAGCCTTAAATAAAATCACGGTGAAAAATTGATACCCTCTTCCTTGTATAGATGCTTTACTTGATCAATTGAAGAATGTTGTTTATTTCACTAAGTTGGATTTGCGCAGTGGATATCATCAAATCAGGGTCGCAGAACATGATGCATGGAAAACTCCCTTTAAAACCAAACATGGATTGTTTGAGTGGTTAGTTATGTCGTTTGGGCTTTGTAATGCTCCGACAACTTTCATGTGTGTGATGAATGATGTATTCATGCCTTTCCTAGATGACTTTGTGAATGTGTATTTAGACGACATTCTTATTTTTAGCGGGACTTGGGATGAACATGTGAGGCATGTAAAGCAAGTATTGGATACTTTGCAAAGGGAAAAGATGTATGTAAAATTGTCTAAATGTGAATTTGGCAAGACTGCACTTGTGTACTTAGGTCATATTGTAGGAGGAGGAGAATTAAAAATTGATCCTTCCAAAATTAATGTAATTGTAAATTGGCATGAGCCAAAAAGTGTAACCGAAGTCCGAAGCTTCTTAGGCGAAGTCTAGTATTGGAGGAGGTTCATTTCCAGCTTCTCCTTTATAGTAGCTCCTTTGCATGCCTTAACCTGTGTGAAGAACACTTTTCAGTGGGAAGTAAGGAAACAAAAAGCTTTCTATACTTTGAAGGAGAATATCAGTACCACACTACTATTAGCATTGTGGAATCTTCAACAACCTTTTGAGATCGAGACAGATGCCAACGGATATGCCATGGGTGCAATATTGATGGAATATCGTAAGCCTATCTGTTACCACTCTGAAACTTTTAACCAAGCTGTTGTTAACTATCCTACATATGATAAAGAGTTGTATGCATTAGTCCAAAGTGTAAAGAAATGGTAGCACTACTTTTTAGGGAAGGAAACAATCATACATACATATCACCAACCCTTACAATATCTCCAAGCACAAACCAAATTGAAACAATCTTGACACTACAGATGGATGGATTTTCTACAACAATTTCATTTGGTAATCAAGTACAAAAAGGGTAGAAGTAACAAGGTACTTGATATGCTTTCTAGACCTCCTATTGCTGCTTCTATTATTTTGAAGAATACTTCTTTATCTCATGATAGCTATTTAGAACAATATGCCATCGATGGAGATTTTAAAGAAGTATATGAGAATCTAACCCATGGTTCATAGGTAGAGAACTATTGTCTGTAGGGAAAACTGCTCTACCATCTTGGAAATCTATGTATTCCTACAAGTGAACGAGTCCATGTAATATGAGAAGCTCACACTTCTCTTGTGTCTGGACATTTTGGGGTAGGAAAAATTATGGCTCATTTGCAAAGGTTTTGTTACTGGCCTCGAATGAAAGAAATTGTAACTAAATATGTAGAGGGGTGTGTGATGTGCTCTACTTGTAATCCCACTAATAGAAAACTAGGGCTATACTCATCACTTCCTGTTCCATCCCATCCATGGGAAAGTATCTCCATGGATTTTTTAGGGGGTTTACCAATGACCAAACGAGGTCATGACTATTTTTATGTTGTAGTAGATAGGTTCAAAAAGATGTGTATATTGATGCCATGTAAAAAGAAGATCACTGCTGAGTAGACTGCTAATCTCTTATTTCAGTATGTTTGGGTTCACTTTGGGTTACCCACATCCATTGTCCTAGATCCAGATACTCGATTCCATAGACCGACGAACATACATAGGTGGTAAAATGAATAGTGGTACTTTTTCTTCGAGGCTACTGCAACAAGCATCCCAAGCTATGGGATGAACATATAACCTATGTACAACATGATTACAACCAAGCTTTACATTCATCCACTTAGAGTTAACCTTTTGAGACATGTTTTGGGTACCTACCCAAGGTTCCTTTGGACTAGATGTATGGGAGATATGCCGATGTGAATGAAGAACTAACAGAGGACAAAGCCTGCAAGTTCATCTAGATGATCCAACAGATACACCAAAAAGTCAGGGAATAGTTGGAGAAAAGTCAAGCACAATATAAATCTCGGCATGACAAGAACAGGGTTGATCATCAGTTCCAGGTTGGAGACTGGTTATGGATTCACATCAACAAGGAGATATTGAAGGGTGAAGGAAAGAAACTCAAGCCCATTCGTTATGGACGCTTCACTATCTTGGAGAAAAGTGGTACCAATGCTTTTCGTCTGGATCTTGCACCTTATATGCATATTTACTCAGTTGTGAACGTTGCGAACTTGAAACTTTTTGAGCCTCCCATGATCATGGATCAAGATGAGGAAGTTTCAATACCTTCAGTTGATGAGTTTTCATCTAAGTACTTGGATGAGTTACAAGAAGATATCATCCTGGACAGGAGGAAAAGGACTTCATGTAGGGGTGATGTTGGTTATCTTCGAGTAGGCTTAAAGGGCACACATCCAATCAAGGAAAACTGGATAGAGAAGGAAAAAGTGAGGGGACTCTTCCCTTACTTACTTGTGGATTGATGAAGGATTTTGGTGGTCCAAAAATCTCTCAGTGGGAAGGTGTGATCCAAAAAGGATCCATATAAGGCTAAGAAAAATTCAAAATTCGTAGAGGCAACCCAGGATGCTCAGAATGGCTTCAACAGATAGAGAAAGGGAAAAAATTCAAAGTTCCCAAAACTCAGTGAAAATGACATGATCGCGAAGAGCGGTCACAATCTTTCTAACGATGCAAACAACTCATCAAATGAAGTTATGGATTGAAATATATTCATGGTAAAAGTTTGGTCAACCTAGCCCAGTTAACAGGGGATGAGTCAGCATCCATACTGCTGATGTCAACATCCATACGGATGACGCCAAAATCCGTACAACACACGTGGTAGGAGCATGAAGGTGACACGTATCATGATACCGTCAACATTGTGATGTGGCATCACCAGAGGCTGCCACGTGTCACTCAATTTTGGCGTTTTAAGGCTGATCTGTGGACCAATAGGGTCGTGCCATGTGGCAGTCTGTATGATCTGTACACTGACGTGGAATGATGATGTGGCATGATGAATTGGAAGAGGAAACCATGCCCCAGTGGGAGGCCTCCATGTGTCCCAATCAGAGGCTACCACGTGGTAGGCGGGAAAAGCACAATGACAACCCGTGAACGGGTTTCGAAAAAAATATTAAGTTTGGCGGGTCTGCTAAACTTAGCCACGAGATAACCACTGGGATATGGATAGCGCCACCGCTAAAACATAGTGGAACAACACTATATTATATATATACATTGTAACAACATAAACCCAAAAGGGAGAGGCCCGCGGGTTTGACCTCGGGACCTCCTCCCCTCTATGCACCTTAATAATTCTGCCCAAACCAACAGGCCAACGACCTTGCTTTGTAACCAACGCCGTAATAAATATTTAAATGTTGAGTCTGCCTAGCCATAGGAGGATGACGCGCTTACGGTACGACCTTTTGGGAACTCATTTCTATGCAGTCCAGTCATTAATGCAAGTTGTAGAGAGGGCACAAAAACTGAGATTTGTTTCTTCTTGGGCCTGGGTGTGCCAGAGTCAGATCGAGGCGTGGAGATAGTCATTTGTGGGTAATTCGACGCCACAAATTCAATGGTGCTGTCTATTTTATGATCTGAGCATTATTTCTACAGCTTGATTTCAGAATGAGGTATACTTATGTATTTTTCCAAATTATTTTGCCGAGTTAATGAAATAGCCTACCCATTTGAGAGAAAGACCCAGAGATGTAGTCCACCAGGGACGAACTCCGTTATCAAGTTTTTTTTGTTCAAATTTGATGCTTATGTCTCTTAATTTTTGAGCTTTCCTTCTTTAATGGTGCACTTTAATTTATGCTCATTTTAATGCAATTCTTTATAAGTCACTCGATGAAAAGATCTCGGATCATTGGGCCAGAAATCTAAGAGAGGGTTGGAAAGACATAGAAGATTAAGGGCTAGACATCGAAGGTGGCCAAAAATGAATTTTTATTAGGCCAAGAGATTGGAGGTTGGGCCAATCAAAGGGAGAATTAGGATTGAATCCTGTTGACTTAATCCAGGCAAGGAAAGGCCCGCAAGACTTTTTAATTGTATGTAACCCAATGTATATGAATACAAAGGAAATACTCTATTTCGAGTATTCTGTAAGCCTCTATAATTATGTCTTTGTATTGTATGCTTATGTGAGAAAGAAGTGCATTGCGTAGTTTAGGTGTAGGGTGTTGGTTAGTTTGCAGAGGTTGTTGCATAGGTTTTGTCATTAATGTCAAACTTGAAGCTGCACGGTGGTTCTCTAAGAGTTCCTTTGGAATTCGGGAATTAAAGAAAGGAGGAAACCTTTGACATCATGATATGCGAAATCGCGAAATGCAAAGTCCCGATGGGGTTAGGACTGTTTAATCATGAAAGGATATGGGCCGTTGATCGAAGCGCAAAGTCCCGATGAGATCATGACCATCTGATCACGAAAGGCCGTGGGACCATCGATCGGAGAAAAGTGGATATCGGGAAATCAGAAGTCAAAGGAAGGAAATGCGATAGCATTCCAACTCGCGAAATGTCGAAATGCGAAAATCCGAAATGCCGCCGAAACATGGAACGTTGAAATGTTGAAACATTGAATGCCAAAATACTGAAAGGGACACACGTCACATGATTCCGGGAGTTTCTATTTCGGGATTCCAGTAGTTTTTATTTCGGGATTTTTGCATGGTAAGCAAAAACTTCAACATCATGAAGTCCCGAACGACGAAATGCGAAATCACGACTTAATATCCATTCCGAAGTTTCGGATACCAGGAGTTGGAGGAGTCAAGAGTTGAGACTCTTCATCACAGGAGTCTCGAAGTTGCGAAATGTGAAACACCGAAATCCCGAAACAGGCACATCAACAAAGACTCCATTCGGAGTTTCGCAGATCGGGAAATCAAAGATCAAAGGAACTTTAACCTTTGAAGTAGCGAACCCCGAAATGCCGAAACGCTAAAAGTTGAAATGCCGAAATGGACTATTGTGAGTCTTGAAAACCCAAAAAGAAAAAACGCCGAAATGCCGAAATGCAAAATGCATTTTAGTTAAGCCCGTGGTCATAGCCAATGGGCATATGGTTTAAGCACAAGTGTCTTGCCGAAGCGCTCGAGGGTTATTCTGTGCTGAGACAAAACAAATGTATGATAATTGAACGGTGCTGGTTAAATATTTAAACTGATCGTGTGGCTACTATTCTTCTTGAGGCCTTGACCAATAATGATCACTGTAAGGTAGTTATTCAGTTATTGTAACTAAATCTTTGAAGCCTGAGGGTTCGATTGTATGTGATGATGATACATGATGATATATAAAGTGAATGTTGCAAAAAAAGTAGAGAGAGGATTATGGGAGATATATGGCTCTGTAAAATTTGAGGAAAAGAAAAGACAGAGGAGGGAAGACACATACACAGATTGATAAATCTAAGTGGTCTGGTCAAGAATGAATTGTGCAGAGAGGATTTGAATGCTTAATCCTTAACATAGAAGATTAAGAGTTGGTTTGCAGGTTCTTAGTGATAGAGAATGATTTCAGGGTGGTAGGGAGGAGCAAGGGGAGACTGTAAAAGTCTCCTGTACAAGTTGGTGCTTGTACATCTGGGAGTTGTAGCTTCCATTCAGTAGGTGCTGAAGAAAAAGAGGTAGCAACCTCATTTGGGTTGTAGCTTAGATAAAATAAGGATGTAAAGAGGAGTTGGAGCTTGCCTTTCATTCATAAGAAGAAGAGGTTTTTCCCTTTTGGGTTTCCTCATGAAAAATCACTGTGTCACTGTTTCATTTATGTGATTGTATATTTATTGGTTAAATGTATTACTACAAGTTAA
>ML782363.1:591683-639410 GCA_009831015.1 Picea engelmannii | reverse complement strand
TGGTTCATTTGTTTATCATCTTGACTGTCTGAATACCATGTTTGAATTGAGTTATCCCACTGATCAGTCTATACAAAACACAAAAAACATTTTTACTTGAAGTTACCAAGCACCTTTGGTCTACAACCACAAAGGGTTTCTTGGAGAGATAACAGCTACAATTGTGCTACTTCAACAAGGAGGCGGACATAGAGATGGCTATTAAGTATTGGGACGATAACTAGAGGATTCCAGTACTCAATCGATAAATTCCTGCAGAAATTGAGGAGAAGGAGGTAGGACAAGGACAGACACATGTCGATGAGATAATAGTGCCTAAGAAGCCAAAGACATGTCAGAACAAGGCACAACAGAAAAAATGGGGGGCGTCCAAGAAAGGCACCCATGCAGGGAAGAAAAACAACACATAGGTGCCACATGTATAGGAGAAACATACTAAGGTAGCACAAGGAACCACATCAAGTGATACTCAACAAGAGAAAGGCCAGACTAAGAGGCCAGAAATCCAAATGGTGATGTGCGTAAGAAGGTGAAGGCACATAGAACACCCCCAGAATACACGATCACCGAGGATGATGTGGACATGGTGGCCCAAATGGTCTAAGATCGCACAGTCGAGGATTTCGACAATGTTGAGCACCAAAGGGACAATATTGAGGAAGATTTGGCATACATGCGACAGCTCCTCCAGCAGCTCAGAGAAGCATAGGTAGCCGACAACATCATAGGAACAGTCCCATCAGCATCACAGATAGGAGGTGAGGTTGGATCAAGTTTGTAGGATAAGATCCAGATGACAGCAAAGCTGAGCTCGACATTTCACATCATTCCCAACATGTTTCACATGGACGAAATTGTGGGGCAGACACCCCTAAAGGACTTGGCCCAAATATAGTTAGTATTGACGTGGATACTAACCAAGGCCTTGTCTAAACTACAAGTCAGTGTCGCACAAGAGGTACAATCACGAGCACGCACAGATGCAATGGAATTAAAGAAGATAAGGGACAATCAGGATGAGTTGGAATTGGTATTCAATCAGGCTAAGATTGAGACCAAAGATGAAAAAGACTGCGCGGATACGCTGGTGTAGGAATTGGTCGTAGCTTATGAGAAAATCCCAAAGAGCACACAGATGGTTGGAATCATGGTGACACAGAAGATTGATCAGATTGTGCAGAAAATTGATCAATACATACATGAGATCGAGCACCTCTGGGAGAAGCTCATACCTACCAATCCACCAGAGGTGAAGGAGCAGAGGAAGCAGGAGACAACATCGTATATAAAGGAGATAGAGAGACAAGTTCACATGGCGATCAACTTGTTAGAGAAGGAAGCACCACTTTGGACGAGGCTGGAAGAGGATCAATAGGTCCATCCGTGGGACTGGGAAGAAGAAAGGATAAGCGCAACTATCCAGGACCTCAAGCAAAGGCAGAAGACAATGTCAATCACGGAGCGTGTTAAAGGAGCACATGATATGAAGAAACTGCAAGAAAAATTCATAGTTGCCCAGACACAAAAAAAGGAGCGTCAGGCTCAAATGGAACTGCTCCAGGAGCGGGCAACAAAGGTCATTGCACAGGCAGAAGAAGAAAATATGAACATGGCACAGACTCAGGCATAGTGCGCATAGATGGTCAATGACGAGATTGCAGTGCAAGTATTGGATGCACTCAAGAAGAAGACTATGCAGGCCCAAATGCAAGCAACGGAGCTCACATAGAAGTTCCAAACGATCGCAAGAGAGATCGACAAAGTGCACCAAGTTTAAGTGTCTCGGAACGAGCCACATGTCAGTGTTGGGGGTCTGTTGGATGTAGGCCGAATCAGGAAGAAGGGTTATTTTTGAAAGAGAACCATGCAATAGGAGAGAGACAACTGGAAGGAAAATAATCACACGTGCATGCATGGAAGACCTAACGACTCTAGGGTTAGGGATTTTGTAATACATTGTAATGGTTGGTGAGTCGAAGATATAAAGAAGTGGCACTTAGGATATATGAAGAGATATATATACACATAGAGCTAGATATTTGGAGAGAGAGAGGGAGAGGGAGAGAATTGTAAGGACTGTATAATTTATTAAGCTGGTGAGATAGAGAAGGGATGAGTGACTCGATCTTGAGGGTTAGATTGCAGGCTGAGGAGCCTGGTGCAATCTAGTCAGCCTTGCAAGGATCGAGGAGATGGTGGAAAGAGGAGGGACTAATATTGTAACCACATGCGATGTGGAGAGTTCTAAACTATAATAAAATTCCGAGAGGTAGATCTTTGTGGACATAACCTAGGAGGGGGTGAACCACGGTAACACTATGTTATGCGACCGAATGAATGTATCTTTGTGTCTGATTAGTTGATGAATGTTGAATGAATAAGTAGTTAAGTAGATCTGATATTTTACATGCATGCATAGAATGAATATTATAACTAAATGTTAAATGGACTGAATAAAGGTTACGACATATAAACACATATCTCGATCAATCCCAGGTTGCAAACACTTGAGTATTTCATCCACCCATAGAGTTATCTCGCATGAGACTACGCAGTGCACTCAATGTACTGTGTTTCCTTCTTGGTTACCAGAGGGGCAATAGTCTTTAAGGGATTTTGTTGGGAAGATTCTTAGTTATGAACCGGGGTCAATCTATAATGGTCAATAAGAATCAGAATCCCTCAAGAACTGATAAAAGTGGATGGACAGAGGGAAAGAAATCCAACAGTATTTAGATGAATTGTTAATGGTTGACATGATATTGACCCAACTTATGATCAGTTATGCATTGATGTTTTAATTCAAATTGATTTTATTACTAAGGGATTATGGCAATGGGTGCAAGTAATTAAAAGAATTACTATCTACCACCACTTTGTGTGAATATGACATTGTCGTTAAATCCAAGATTTTGCAAAAAGAAATGTGTGCTCAGCGTAATATTTATGATGTTCACTTAAAGGGAAAATTCCTTAGCACTATATGGAAACCAATTTACAAGTTGAATAATAAACAATGAATGTTCATCTCACTATTGAATTTATTTCATAGCAGAGGAAGGATCTTGAAGAGTGAAAGTGTTGTAACCAGAAAAGGCTAGAGGCCAAAGTTGGTAAGTAGCATGTACGTATAAAAGATATAAAGTTGAGACGTATGAAGAGAAATTGTGAGAAACGAAATCCTCAATACAAGTAATTGTGTAATGTGGAATGGACCCTAATAGGAAAATTACTCTTGATTTGTGGTTCTCACTAAAGCAAGGTAGACATGGTGCTCATTACATATAGACATGTTTGTAATAGTGAATTGTTGATAGAAATCATGATTTTACTTGACCATGATGAAAATAATCCTATACTAAACATTTAACTTGGTCAATATCTAATTTGTATGACTTAATAAGAAAGTGAGAAAGAGGACAATGACCAAACTATGAAGTGACGATGTCACATGACAATCAACTAGCAGTATATTTGTAGTATACCTGGGGAGGTAATATGGGGTACCTTGGGAGGTACCCAATGGGAAAGTGGTCATGTATTATTAGTGGAATTCATTTAATATATGAGAATGTGGGCATTCAATTTAAGGTGTACTAGGTCCACTATATTAATAAATGCCCACTATGGTAGTTAGATGTAATAAATGTGAGAAGGCTCTTTAGAAGGTTCCTAGGAGATAGAGAGAGCTATATAAAGAAGTGTAAACAATGTAATGAATATAGTGAATGTATCAAGCATTTCTTGAGGAGTGTTATCCTTCCCTAAGGATTAATACATGGTGTTACCCTACCTCAAGGGTTTTCTCTATTTCTTGTGTTCAGTATTTGGTGAATCGTTTGGATTATTCTTGTTGAGATTCTTGGTTATTTTGAGATTTATCTTCAGATCTATTCAGGTACTTAACAATATTATTCAATGTTCCTAAGCATGGGAAAATTTTGTTATGGTGTATGTACTGTATCACTCGAGTTAGAGTGATATTCAAGTCAATGATAATTGGTTATAATTATCGAGATATTCTAGGTGGAATTGTATGCTTGAATTAATGAAATTTGTATCGAACTCAATATAAGATTCACTTAACTAAATAATTGATAATGAAATAAGATTATAATTGGATGCCAAACTAGTAGACTATACTTTAAATATGAAACTTAGGAAGAATAAATCTATAAGAGAAGTCGTTATTTTCATTAATTAAATTAAAAGTGGTAGTAAAATAAATTTAGGACACAGTAAGATGCTTGTTGAATAGGGGCAGTATCAATCAATATATTAAAAGCCTCATTGCCTCAACATGTTTTTAATCAAGTGAGGGTCCAATGGGACCAATATAGCATAGGATATGCTATCAAGGAAGAAAAATAGTAGTTGTGTCATGATTTTTTTCCTTATTTTGTGAATGACCATAAATTCGAGATGAGGTTACTTGAAGGGTGGGTGTATGTTTCACCCCATATTTGGCCTTAGGAAATTAGAACTTTTATTTTACTCATCTTAGTAATTCATTGCTTAGTAACTATTTAGGCTCAGTTAGACTAATATAGAAATTTGAGATGTGTATATCTAGACCTATTTATGTGTTGCATAATTTAATTGTTATGGTTATATGTTCATGATGATCATAGTTATGTGATATGTTTAAACATGTTAATTTAAATGTGGAATTTAAGTACATGGATACGAGTTCAAAAATTGTGTTGTGAACGTATAACAGATGTGAGTCATGGTGTAAATAAGTATTTTTCTCTTAATTTAATCGCAATATAAATATGGATTCTCATATAAAAATGTGTGATGTATGTGCATGGATATTAGTATTAGTGAGCTAACATACAGGTTGATGAGCTATGTGCTAGCCAAATGGTTGTAGTGTTGAGGTAACTTGAATGTCGTAGACATCAGGAAGATAGTGTGTACTACAAGTTTTACTTATGATTTCAAATATTTCTATGATCTATGGTAAGTGTGGTTTTGAAGGATAAACAAGTTTCACAGAGTGATGTTTGATGATGTGAATCTAAGAAAAATAGTTGCAATGTATAGCTTGATATAGGGTGTTGACCCTAGTTCTATCAAGAGGGGTGGAGGGTGTATCCTCCAAAATTTGGAGTCGTAGGAGGGTTGTGTTAAACCATGCTCCCCTAAATGTTTGATGGTGAATGTCGGTTGTCTAGTGGGGAAGCTTGGTCAATATGTGTGACACTTTTGCTTACGAGTTATGTCTTGAGTAAAGTCAATATAGTTAACGCTCTAGCTTAGTCCAACAGAGGAAAGGATATGATGGAAGATGGAAGTAGGTTAAGAATAAAAGATGGTTCAATGTTAGTTGAGAACACTGCTTGGGGATTATATGTTCCACTATTTTTTTCTCATTCTGTTCCAAAACAGTTATTTTGATTCCCTTTTTATATTTAAGTGTGATGATCAAATATTGATGAATTATTGTAATTTTGTTAGTTAAGATTAGTGAATGATGCATTTACTTGATTTATAATCCTTCCTATCTTGTTGTGATCATACAATAACTATGCACTAGAGGTATTGATTATTTATCTTTAGTACATTTGTAGGATATGTGTTTGCTAGCTACGCATACATGCCTTGCACATGTGCACTGGCACAATTAGTTAATGTCTTACTTACTAAACTATATTATTAACTATTGGGTTTAATGGTTATATTACTTAGTAGCATTAGATACATTCATTGATTATTTTACTAATATTTCATAAACATATGGTAGCATTAGATACATTTATTAACTTTGATTGTTGGTTGGTATAACGATTTAATTGGGAATTGTGAGTTGTCATAATTTCTAGGGACAGTTGTCAAGTTGCATGACTTTGCATTATATTTAATATTATTTTATATAAATCATTTTATATTTTAATGTTTATCTGAAAATTTTGGGAAAGAATAATGGAGACAAGAGGGGGAAAAACTGGAAAAGGAGGAGGGAAGGGGGAAATGGAGGTTGGGAGGTTGGAGTAGGTGGGGAGTTTGAATACTTCTAGGAATAAATATTTATTGCAGTGATATTCTTAGAAGAAAGAGAGTAGAGATGCATTGTTTTTCTTGGAGTCACGGGCATGGAGGGCCAAGAGATTGAAAGGTTTCTTAGAGTTAGGAAGTAATATAGGCTCCTAGTTGGCTAGGAGGATAATTATGTTATTTTAGTCTGGGCAAGTGGGAAAACAATTCTTGGAAGCATATTCTTACTACTCGTTGGACTACATTACAATTGATAAGCTTCAACACACCAAGGAAGAGTTATTTTCTTAGTATGTATTTTGTTATGTTTTGACTATTCCATTTAAAGAGAAAAAAATTGTTTACAACAAATATTTTAATGCATGTGTATAAATTAACAAATATCACTTCATAGAATCTCATGGATAGGCCTTAAATTTTGGCTCCTTAAGAGAGAACGAATGATGGCTTTCTTAGCAACCAACGATCTCTCTTTCTCTTTGGATGCATTCAATCAAGAACCAACCTTTCACTCAAGGAAATGGCTAGGTTACATGGTAAGGATTGTTGAAACCACACTTCCACATGCTCAAATTGGTTGGATTATTCCAATTGTTTGATCACGATGTGGTTTAAAATGGATAAAGGTGGGAGAGAAAACATGATTCTTACCAATAGGTTCAAAACTACACTATTCAAAGGATCAACACTTTTCTATGTATGATTTGAATGAGTAATTTTATCATGTAATCCTTGATATAAATAATTTTCTCACATGTAAGAAAAATTTGTATGACTCACTAGCAACTTTATCTTCCAAAGGATGATTGAAATCTTGTGCCTCGACTTGTGATAAATAGGTTTAACACAGGACCCTACTTATGTTCTAGTCTGACTTCGAATGTATCAAAGGGAATAACATTATCCCATCTTATATCAAGATTTGCATTTTGAATAAGTGAGAACATGTGTTAGAACATTATATTGATATAGATTTTCTAACTTAAAATGAAGGATATTGCTCCTCTTGTAACTCCCTTTAACCATTGTAATACAATTGGAAGCCAAACGCCCCATTTTGGTTTTAATCACGCTCAACCATATGAAGGGAAATCATTTTATCTTTGATGTGAAAATATTGAAGAGATATGACACAAACCGTGACCACCTCTTGGGGCTTGCACGACCTCCCAATCTAAGGATCGTTCACAGTAGGGAGCTGAATCAGCTCTCGGGCTCCTGGTGAACCCTCAAATTCCTTCTCCATAGTCCTTTTTCCCTTTCCCTGCACGCAAATTCAAGTTTGCGAGGGTATATTTACCCACGTGGAGAAACCCACGTGACTTTGGGCCAATTCTGTAGGCTAAAACCCTTGAATATCAGGAACCACAACACTTCGAGATTCCAGGCTTCAAGGGTTCCAAAATTAATGCACAACGTTCCTCCTAAACGTCGAACTAGCGAACAGTCAAACAAAAGGAGAGATTGATAGTTCTCGATGCATGCTGAGATGTAGGACTCACAAGTATTTTGGGCCTCCACACTTCAGGGGTTCTACCCACTCCAACATGCAATATCCTCAAATTCATGAACTCTGAAGTCGCGAATCGGACGACTAATACTCTCTTTCGATGAACGGTTTGTATTTACTTTGTGCTCTAAGTTTCAGAGCTTTCCACTTCACAACTTGTGCTTCCTCCCCAATTTGTGAACTCGGAATGTATGAAAGGTTCAATCAATGATCCACATGCTCTTGAGAATGGATGGTTGACATGGGCTCTGGCCTTCGAGCCTTCATGACTTCTTGACCCAGAAAAAAAATACAATCTAATTCCTCTGTAGTGCTAGATATCGGGACCCCATGATATGTCGACACGTGGCTCTTTTACGTCGACGATTAAGATATATTCCAGGCTTTGGAACGCCATGAATTCCAAAAACTTTTTCTATCACACACCAACTCTACCAGATAGCCAAAATTTTGAAATTTTTCTATCTGTTAACACGTATCCTCCCAAATGGACAGTCATGATCTTCTCTAGATCCTCTGACTTCGGGAAATCCATCTCCTCCATGACACTTACATGAAAACCTATGAATGCATGAAGTCTAAAGGACTTCAGGGGTTAACACCCGTGCTACTTTCCCATATATAACGGTTAGGAAATATTTAACTCCTCCTCGAGTAGATCTCATCCACTCGACCTTAAAATTGAAAGGGGTCTGCCTTCAAAGACTTTTGGTCAGTATTTATCTTGATATTTAACACTCAAGGTGACTTGGGATTCTGTGCACGCCTTGTGCTTCACTGAAACTTGAATATTTTTAGGAAATCTTCTCATCCACTCCTTGCACTCTTCTTCTTTGAGACTTTATCAACACTTGACTAAGTGTTTTCCCTGTGCGCACCTTGAAAGGGTCTTCTTCAGCTTCTATACTCAAATGAGTATATGTGAACTCCTTGCACTCACTCACAAAATTTCATGTTATCTCTCCTGAGATTCTAAGTTTGAACACAAATCTTCCTTCGCACTCCTTGCGTGGCTACTGTGCACTCCTTGCACCAGTGCTTCAGAAGAGAAACAATTGAAACTTACAGAATACTAAAGGTTCATTCAATTAACCATAAAATGTGCACACATGAATATAACACACGAAAACCACGACATTACCCAATTACTCAAAGGTAAACATATGCCAACTCAGAGTTTGAGAGAAATCTTCCTCTATTATGTTCATTCAGAAAAGGATCTACAAGGTTCTCTTCAGCAGATCTCTATAGCATCTCTTCAACAATTCTTCAAAAACAATTACAATTCTCAGCAACCTCATTTGGGCATAGATTACATATATTTATACATGGAGGAGCTTCTTGAGCCTTCCTCTCGACTATGCTAGTGCTTTCACATCATAATCAAGAATTCTACCACTAAGGCTTATTACAATTAAATGAGCATTTACAAAATAGATACAAGTAGATGCTAGAAATATGTACAACCCTTTACGCATTGAAGAAATTACAATCTCCTACGATATCATACAATGTCTCTTTCCTCAAAACATTAAGGCCCTTTAATTACAATTCTTTCAAAATAGTAAATGATGTGCTCTCCTTGGGATCCAAAACATTTTGAACGTGCGCACTGGATGTTGAGTTGTCCTCCACTTTCCTTGATGAACGTTGATGACGATGCTCCTACATCATACTCCTTTGGAAAAAAATATTCATGGACTCATATCCATGATCTCCTAGATTGTATTTCAATGCTTCTGGATATCAATCTCAGTTATCCAACTAGCATCTTTTGTTGGATGGCCGTTCCACTTAACCAGATACTCATAGTAAATTTTCCTTCTGGTCTTCTTAGGAATCCTTTGATCTAAAATCGTCTCTATCTGTGGCTTCTATGTTGTGGAGATATATTTCCTCCACTGAATTTAATCTTGATCATCTGTATCATCCATCCTGTAAGGATACAGGTCTGCTACATTGAATATTGGCGATATTCCAATGTCCTCTAGCAATTTAATCTCATAGGCATTTGCAACAAATTTTCTCAGGATCTTACAAGGTCCTATCTTTTTCATCTTCATTTTTTTATATTTCCCTTTTGGAAATATCTCCTTCCTCAAGTGTGCTAAAACTTGATCTTCAATTTTTTATATTTCCCTTTTGGAAATCTCTCCTTCCTCAGGTGTGCTAAAACCTGATCTCCAATTTCAAATTTTACCTCTCTTCATCTTTGGTCTACTCTACTCTTGTACTTTTGGTTGTTAATTTGTAGTTGTCCCTTGATCTATCATGCAACTTCTGCATCTCTTCTGCAAATTCCTTTGCTCCTATGCTTCGAAACTCATCTCATCCCAAATATACTAACTCTAAAATTCCTCTTGGATGCATCTTGTACACTACCTGGAATGGACTTCTATCAATGCTCATATTTAGTGATTCATTATATGCAAACTCTGCTTGGGGAAAAATTTGATCCCACTGGTTGTTATGATTAGTGACCAAACTCCTCAATAGGTTTCCTAAACTTCGATTCACCACCTCAGTCTATCCATCCATCCGAGGATGATATGTTGAACTGAAAGACAAACTTGTCCCCAACTTCTTCCACAAATTCCTCCAAAAATGTCCCACAAATTTAGTATCTTTGTCTGAAACTATGCTCCTTGGAAACCCATGTAATTTCACAATCTCTTTGAAAAACAAATTTTCTATGTGAGTAGCATCGTTGGTTTTGTGACACGAAATGAAATGTGCCATCTTCAAAAATTTGTCAACCGCTACAAATATTGAATCATTTCCTCTCTGGGTTCTCGGTAATACTAGAACAAAGTCCATACTTATAGCATCCCACAACCTCTATGGAATAGGTAATGGTTGATACAATACAACTTTTTGTTTCTTTCCTTTAGCATACTAGCAGATTATGCACCTGTCAACGGATTTCTTCACATCAGACTTCATCCTTGGATAGTAATACAAAGAACTCAAATGTGCATATGTTTTATCATGGAAAAAGTGTCCATCCAAACCTCCACTATGTTTCTCCTTCAAA
The DNA here is from genome assembly GCA_009831015.1 of Picea engelmannii. NCBI lineage: Eukaryota > Viridiplantae > Streptophyta > Pinopsida > Pinales > Pinaceae > Picea > Picea engelmannii. Next base: position 628,866 of record ML782363.1, on the reverse strand, counting down.
AAGTTTTACCTCGTTGAGAATTTCGGGATACACAATTGAATTCCTTTGAGTAACAATTCACCTTGGATTAGATACTCCATCCACTGATTTATGTCCCTCAGCAAAGGGTTTTCACATGCTTCATAAGCTTCTTTGAAATCTGGATCTTCTTGATACATCTCCTTGAGGTGTTCAAATCCTAAGGTCTCCACTTGAAATTCCTGCAAGATCAAACATCTCCTGCTCAAAGCATCTGCAATTTTGTTAGAGATTCCACTAATATGCTTGATAAAAAAAGTAAAATTCTACATGAATTCTACCTATTTGGCATGTCTCTAGTTCAACTTCTCTTTTCTGGTTATAAATTGCAAAGCTTGATTGTCAGAATATAAAACAAACTCTTTCAGAATAAGATAATGCCTCCATTTTTTCAAAGCTTGAATCATAGCATAAAATTATTTATCATATGTGGAAAAATTCCTCTTAACAACATTCATATTCTCACTAAAACAAGAAATAGGCTTATTGTCTTGTCTTAAAACTGCGCCAATGGCTACTCCACTAGAATCACACTTAACCTGAAATGTCTTCTTAAAATCTGGCAGAACTAGAATAGGTTGTTCTTTTATATTTTCTTTTAACACTCTAAATCCTTTCTTATCTTATTTTGTCCAATTAAAAATCTTATGATCCTTCTTTATGGTGTCCAGTATAGGTGCGCAAATAATACTCAAATTCCTGATGAATTTCCAGTAAAAACTTTCCAACCCATGAAAAGTTTTTACCTCAAACACATTTCTTGGAGAAGGCCAATATTTGATTTCCCTCACCTTCTATGGATCCATATTCAACTCATTTGAAGAGATTATGAATCCCAAATATACAAGTTTTTTTTTCATGAAAGAACATTTCTTCAAATTCACCAACAACTTCTCTTGCTGCAACCTCCTCAACACCATCTCCAAATGTCTCAAGTTCTCTTCTTCAGTCTTATTGAATATTAAGATATCATCCAAATAAACAATTACAAACTTACCAATAAAATCTTTGAGTACTTCATTCATCAACCTAATAAATGTACTTGGGGCATTTGTTAATCCAAATGGCATAACCAACCACTCATATAATCCTTCATTTGTCTTGAATGTTGTCTTCCATTCATCTCCCTCTCTCATCCTAATTTGATGATAACCACTCTTCAAGTATATCTTGGAAAAATAACTAGCTTCATTCAAGCAATCCATTAAATCATCCATTATGGGTAAATAGAATCTACACACGATGGTTATCTTGTTGATGGCTCTTGAATCTATGCACATTCTCCAACCTCCATCCTTCTTTGGACTCAACATAGTTGGTACGAAACACAGGCTCAAACTTTCTCTAATCAAACCCTTATCCAACAACTCTTAGACTTGATTATTGACCTCTTCATTCTCTTGAGGCGTTAATCTGTACGATGCTTTATTTGGAAAACTTGCTCGTGGAATAAGGTCAATATGGTGACTAATACTCATGATGGGCGGTAAAGAGTGAGGTAATTCATCCACCACGATATCATCAAACTCATCCAATAACTCATGGACTTCTTCAAGAAAATCATTCATAGAAGTTCTTGTGAGAATGACTCTTGGTTTACCTACAACAACGAACTGCATCTCCTATTCCTTCTTAACTTATTTCAAGAGTTCCTTCCCACTCATGAGAAGTATACTTGGACTAGATTCCTCTTTAACTCCCTTATCTTCTATTGGAAGCAACATATGTTTACACCCATTCTTCTCCAAGGTATAAGTGTTCTTTCTCCCATCATGTATGACATTCCTATCATATTTCCATGGTCTTCCCAATAGAACATGACAAACATCCATAAGTATAACATCACATAAAACTTCATCTCTATAACCACCTATCTTAAACTCAACCTTACATTGTCGACTTACCATGACTTGATGTCCTTTCTGTAACCATGATACCTTGTACGGATTCAGATGTGCAGTTGTCTCTAGCTTCAACTTTTCCACCATTTTTGTGGATACCAAATTCTCAGTACTTCCAATGTCTATGATCACCTTTCATACCCTATCTCTGGTCTTGCAAACAGTTCTAAACAAACTGTTCCTATGGATTGGCTCTTGTGCCTCTTTCTATGGATTTACAAGTACTTTCCTCATCATGAGTGATCTTCCTTCTTATGTCATTTATGCCTTCATCTCTGTCTCCACATTATTTTTCCTTGCTTCAGAAATGTGAGCTTCTCCTCCTCCTATATTATTTCTTTCGAGACATCCCCAAGACATATGTCATGTCTTTCCACAGGCGTAACACTTCACCTCTCCTCTCCTGCCTCTTCCTTTTCCTTTTGGAAAAGAGTTTCTTCCACCATAGTTTCCTCCTCTAGAATTTCCTCCTCTCTCAGTCTAACTGTGATGTCTTCCAACTTCTAGTCTGGGATTTTGGAACTTTTCTCTGACAGTTCCTCTACCTTTGCTAATACTCTTTCCTCTGTTTTGTTGACTTTTCTTCCTTGATAACTTTTCTTCTTATTTCAGGGAGAACTGATAAGTATCTTCCACAGTTATCATGGTCATCATGTTGATTTCATCATGGATTTCATATATCAGTCCATTAATATAACTGGCAACCTTTTCTTCATCATTCTCTCTATGTACTTCCATGATGTTCAGTTTGTAAAACTCTTTGATGTACTCTTTCACCAACAAACCTTTATGTCTCAGATTTTGTAACTTCCTAAACATATTTACTTGATAATCCTTGGGTATGAACTTATCCTTTAATTTAGCTACCATTCTATCCCAACTCTTGATTTTGGTCGTACCTTTGCATATTCTTTCAGCATGCAACTCATCCCACCATAACGCTGCATGTCCCTTCAATCTTGTCACAACATGCTTTACCTTGTTTTCATCATCAATATCCTCATAATCGAAGTACTTATCTAAAGCACTTACCCAGTCAAGTAGTTATTCTACATTTAAATTACCTTCATACATTGGGACCTCTATTTTTTATTTGGTTCCCAGCTTGACAAAAACTCTCAGCATTCACTCCTTTGCTACTTTCTCTCCTGCAACTTCTTCTGCTTCGAAATCCTCATTTTCAAATTCACTGACGTCACCCGCATCAAGTTTTCTTCTTTGTGTTTTCTCCATGGTGTCCAACCTTGCACAAAGTTGTCACATCTCCTCTTCCATGGCTACATTTACCACTAGTCTATCTCTGTGTCTGCTTGGCGGCATGATTCCAAGTCTTTCTCTCACATAAAGCTTAATATCCTTTCTCAATACCACTTGATGATATCGGACAAGTCTCCTTCCTTTATTTTCCTACTTTCTACAAACAAAATGATGCTCTGATACCACTTGACGCAAACCCCCCACCACCTCCTCAGACTCACATGACCTCCCAGTCTAAGTATCATTCACAGTAGGGAGTTGAATCATCTCTCGGTCTCCTGTTGAACCCTTGATTTCTTTCTCCACGTGAATTTTTCCATTTCTCTACACACAAATTCAAGTTCGCGAGGGTCTAGTTACCCACACAAAAAAATACACGTGACTTTGGGACAAGTGTGTGGGATAAAACCCTTGAATAGAGGGAACCAAGAAACTTTGGGACTCCGAGATTCGAGAGTTCCAAAAATAATGCACAACGTTCCTCTCGAAGATCGAACTAGTGGATAGCTGAACAAAAGGATATATCAACGATTCTCGACGTGTGATGAGATATACAGATCACAAGTATTTCGGGCCTCCACACTTCGGGAGTTCTACCCACTCCAATATACAATATCCTTTAATTTTTGAACTCCGAAGTCGTGAATTGGACAGTTGACGCTCGCTTTCGATGGATGGTATGTATTTACTCCACACTCTGGGATTCAGAGCTTTCCACTTCACAACTTGTGCTTCCTCCCGAATTTGTGAACTCCAAATATATATAAGGTTCAGTCAACAATCCACGTGCTCTTGATAATGGATGGTCGAGATGGGCTCCAGCCTTTGGGAGTTCTCGACTCGAAAAAAAATATAGTCTAATTCCTCTAGAGTGGTATATCTTTGGACCCCATTTTCTGTCGACATGTGGATGTTTTACGTCGATGATTAAGATTCATTTTGGGCTTCGAAAATTTTGCGATCACATTCCAACTTTGTCGAATAGTCGGACTTCCGAACTACATTGGATCTGCTGACATGTATCCTCCCAAATGGACAATTCCGATCTTCTCTGAATCCTGTGACTTTAGGAAATCCATCTCCTCCATGACAGTTACACGAAAACCTATGAATGTACGAAGTTTGAAGGAGTACTTCAGGGGTTAACACATGTTCTACTTTCCCAGATCTGACGATTAGGAAATATTTATCGCCTCCTCGAGCGGATCTCATCCACTCGACCTTGAAATTGAAATGGGCTTCCCTTCAAAGACTTATGGTCACTATCTCTCCTGATCTTTAACACTCGAGGTGACTTGGGCTTCTGCGCACACCTTGCGCTTCATTGAAACTTGAAGATTTTGAAGAAATCTTCCCACTCACTCCTTGTGCTTGTCTTCTTTGATACTTTCTCAACACTTGACTAAGTGTTGGCCATGTGCACACCTTGCAAGGGTCTTCTTGAGATTCTATACTCAAACAAGTATATGTGCACTCCTTGCACTCACTCATGAAATTTCACGTTATCTCTCTTGAGATTTTGAGTCTGAACACGACTCTGCCTTCGCACTCCTTGCAAGGCTACTGTGCACTCCTTGCACTAGTGCTTAAGAAGAGAAACAATTGAAACTTACAAAATACTGTAGGTTCATTCAATTAACCATAAATTGCATGCACATGCATATAAAACCAGAAAGAAAATACCACAACATTACCCAATTACTCAAAGGTAAACATATGTCATCTCAGATTTTGAGAGAAATATTTCTCTATTATGTTCATTCATCAAAGCATATACAAGGTTCTCTTCAGTGACTCTCTACAACATATCTTTAACAATTCTTCAACAACAATTACAATTCTTAGTAGCCTCATTTGGGCATAGATTACATATATTTATACATGGAGGGGATTCTTGATCCTTTCTCCCGACTACACTAGTTATTTCACATCATAATCAAGCATTCTACCACTAAGGCTTATTACAATTAATTGATAATTTACAAAATAGATATGAGTCGATGCTCTAAATCTGTACAACCCTTTAAGAATTAAATAAATTACAATCTCCTATGATCTCATACAATGGCTCTTGCCTCAAAACATTAAAGCCCTTTAATTACAATACTTTCAAAACAGTAAATGACACGATCTCCTTGGGATGAAAAACATTTTGAACTTGCGCGATGGATGCTAATTTGTCCTCCGCTTTCCTTGATGAACGTTGATGACGATGCTCTTGCATCAAGATATTTGAGAGATGGCCTTGGTATAAATTCATTTGGAATGAAAGGGGAATACCCATTATTCACTTATGTTTTTACACACCATTTATCACAAGGGTTATCTTCTTTGTATGAATGAGACTCACTTGCCAAAATATGGGATAAAATAAAGGGTTATCCCAAAAAACGACAGAAGGATCATTTAGATTTGAATGTTTGGTATCACTATGTCTTGCAAAGTGAGTTGAAGCGAGGCAACTTGTTCTCAAAGATACATGCACATACCATGAGATTCAAGATAAACATTTTAAATCTTGACCCCTTAATAGGTGGGGGAGAGGTATCAGAATGCCTTGATATTCATCCTAGGTAAGAAGCACATCCTAGTTCCAACTTTACATTCAAAATCACAAGCAATAGCTAAATCACAATGCTAAGAAATTTATGACTAGAACCCTAATTCCTAATGTAGACTTGGGAGTTATTGACTCAAAAATTGAAAAGGGGTCCCATATGCACATATGTGCATGTTACATGATCCGCAACACAGGTCAAAGAGGATTTGGGTTCCCATGGATGGATTTGTAACTCCATTTGTAGTTGGACTAAGTATTATTTTAGTTTTAGTTTGAGGAAGAAAAACATTGTTATGAAGCAATCTCTTGTGACCTTTGAATGTGTTGAAACACCCTGTTTTTTTCCAAATGGCATGAGGAGTTCTCTATTGAAGAATCCCACAAGCTATATTTCCCGAACTAGGTAGAATTCATTGGGATTATTGTGTAGTTTTGGGAATTTTTGGAACTTATCTCAACCCTAATATACAATATAATTTTCCATGGAAAAGAGATTTTTTCAAGCCACCACCCTGGAAAACGACTTTCCTTACAGTTGACATCTCCAAGGAATCAAAATATTTTTTGTTCATTCATAAGGAGGGTATGCTATCTGATAAAAAAATGTGATATATTAATCTCCCCGACACCCATTTCATGTGTCAAAGTCACCATAAGAGAATAAAACATTGTTCCTTGCTCACAAAATCTGACCCCCCACCCACACCCCACACCTTTAGCCTCTATCCCTAATAGTTAGGCCATGTACACCCGGCCACCTAAAGACAATGATGGATGGATTTAAGTGCTTAAAAAATGGAATAACCACCAATCCCATCAATCCCAAATGGTTTCTTAGACCTAGAACAATAACTTGGTTTAATAACCTTCCCTAGGTCTAACCTAAATGAAGCATTCTAGCTTCATTGTGGCCATAGACTAGCCCAGAAGTTCCTAACCCACTACTTAATAGGGAGAAGGGATATTATGGGCCTGGTATCCATCATCAAATATGGTTGCTTCTCAAGCACTTGTGTGTGATGAATCTCATAAAATTCAAAGAAGCATTAATTTTGAATTATTATTATCCACCCTAAATTCAAATTGTGAGTTCTCTAAACCTATATGACATTTTATTCGATCAGGAAGGTGAGAACATAGATTTTCCTTTTCATGGTTTTGAATGAAGATAATGTCATGGAACATTTTGGGTATTACTAACCCTTGTTGTAAATAAATGATTCATATAATCATATATGTTGTTTCTAGGATTGATATTTTATGTTTAAAAGAGTTAGAGTTATCATTTTTTCCCTTAATTTTCCCAAATCTTGTTTCATTTTTCACTAACCATGATGAAGGAAAAGGAGATTTATAATTATTATGCCACAAAAATGGGAAATTGGTATTATCCAAGACAAAGTAGACCCTACACCTAACCATGTTATATGTACCCCCCTTGATTTCAAATGCCATGCTTCAATCATGGCCAATATATATGCACCAAGAGATGTTGGTGAAAGGGCATATGTTTGGGACTAGCTTGTTGGAGTTATCAAAATATTTCCATTTGTTCCATGGTGATTTCAAAATGTGGAAACCCAATAGGAAAATGAAGTTTTCTCCCTATTTGAATGCTCCCAAGGGAAAAATTGGCTCAAATACAAACTTGACTTGTACAACCCTAACACATTTTGTTGAAAATACTTACTACATATTTGGTTCACCTAGTCTAATTGAAAAAAATGAAATAAGAAAATCCTAAAGATACTATATAGAGTATTTTTTTCAAAGAAAAAATTGTTCTTCTTTGGCCACGAGGGTAGATGACCAATTCAAGTAGGGAGATATATCACCTTACCTAATTAACAACCGGCAATTTTTTTCATTTCCTTTATGTTTTAAAATTTCATGGTGTTGAACTCCTAATTCACATTGATTACCTCTCATATTAATCATAAATCATGTTTTGAAACTATCGAAATAATCTGGAGCCTAAATCTAATACCAGTATGAGATAGAGAATGGACACTCTAGTGGAAATATTCAATTAAAAGAGTCACCACCTTTCTCATTGGTTATGGTAGGTAGGTAGAAATCTTCAGAATAAGTAGATAGATGGTAGAGTTGGAGGATATTGAACAAGTTTGAAGAATGTGTTATCTTATCACCCGTAGTGAACAATGTCATGCTAGAGAGACCAATCTAAGACATATGTTGAAGATTGACAATACTTATAAAGAAAGGGGAGAACAAATTAGAGCCAAAATTAATTGGCTTAAGACTTGTGATAGGCCTACTAAACCCTTTTAAAAGTCCCCAATTATAATGGAAATGTGGAGAATATCAAGGCCCTCAAAATTGAATCTAGAAGAATCATTGACTAGTTTTTTAATAATTACAAAAAAAAAAATTCAATCACGAGGAATGATGAAGGAAACAAAGGTGTCCATGGACCTGTATTGGTGGAGTCCCAAGAAAGTTGACATAAGAACAATAACATGAAATTTTAATAAAGGGATAATGTTGGATGAATTAAAAACTACCCATAAAGATATTGTTGATCATAATCACTAGGAAAATACATTTTTTTGTGTGAATTCTGCAACTCCACCTAGGACTTTGTGGGCCCCAATATTCTCAAGGTGTACAAAGAGGTTTTTCAAACCTATACACATGGATCAAGTCATATACAAAAAGGATTGATCAAGTTCGTTTCAAAGCTAGGATACCTACAGTTGATCACAAGATGGAGGCTAATAGCTCTTATAAACGTTTCTTACAAATCCTAGTAATTGCATTAGCCTTATGGGTGAAGCACATCCCACTAAAAATCATCAAATCATAGCATTAGGGTTTATCAAAGGTCAATACATTCTAGAAAATGTCATTATAGTTTAGGAAGGTATGGAATGGACTCAAAGTCAAGGTCTTCAATTCCTTTTCATCAATATTGACTTTTAAAAATCCTATGATAGGGTAGAGTGGTTGTTCATCCTTTCTACATTAAAGGTGATTAAATTTTTCCATTTGTTTTTTTTTTTCCAAAGAAAGTGTTGACATGGAACAACAAAACTTTCCCTACTTATTTTTTTTCAATCTTAGTGTGGGGATGCACACTTTTCTTTTCTCTCATGATATGTCTTTATTAACCTTTATCTGTATGTTCATAACTTAAAACATTAAAGTTAGGTCCCCCCCACCTACTTCTCACATTATTCTCTTTTGACCTTTTCATCATCGGGACCTTATCAAAAATGCACATAGGCGCACCTTCATATTTCGTCGATGATGATGCCTTATAACGTCATCATCAGAAGTTAGTAGCGCACTGTCATCCTCATGCTCCTATTGGTTTTGTCAACAACAATAGACCCTTCTCTCTCCTAGTGATGTCCACCTACCTGATTGTGTGGCCCTTTCTCTAAAGTACACCTCGGAAATTACCTTCCTCGTGAGCCCTTCATATCAACCAAAAAATAAGATTTATTTTATGTACACATGGCAGGGTAACAACGACTAATTTTATTTGGTGAATGATTTTCATCGTTGGCTTTCTCTTTGGACATTCTCCCATGCCTACACTTCCTATCGATGACAACATCTTTCTCTTCTATCCAGTTATCGCGTTTCTCATCTTGTGGACCATATGAACCCAGTCGTCATCGATCACTCCTTTTTCATAGATCTCACATATGTCTAAGTAATGGGTCCCTCATGTCTATCCCGACGTATTTTCATCATTAATGAAGAAAGGATTAATGCCAAACGGTCATCTACTTGAATGTTAAAAATATTTTTTGGTCAATATTAGACCCATCAAGATTTTTTGGTCAATGTTAAAAATATTTTTTTGGTAATCACGCTTAATCATTTAATAAACTAATTATCATCGTCGGAGGGTGATTCTCACATACATACACACCTAATTAGCAACGACAGCTTCGCGACTTCCCCCATTTTTTTTGAATTCTCTTGCGCCCTAATGACTGTAACTGCCAATCACCCACGAATGCATTTACTCTTTGCATACTGCCCTGATTGATTCCAAGCTGTATCACACCTTTCATTGATTAAGTTTTTGGTTTGGAGGGAATTGGTGGAACACTTTAAAATCACCAAGACTCGTGTTCTTTCTCACTTGCTCGTAAAGTAAAAAAAAAGTCCGCATCTGCGATTCTTTGTTATCTTTGCTTGATTGGATACCGCTCATGGCCTGTAAGCCAGTAGGATACTAATTATTTCTAGTGTTATTATTTAAATCCTAAGGTGACTCTATTAACTGTAGTTTTTTTTGTTTGCGTAGGTGACGAGATGTCCAATATGATCACCAGAAAGGGAAAAAACTAGACCTATGGAATGCATATTCTAGCTTCAAATCCAGATTCACTTAATGTTTCTAACACTAACAAAAATGATGGAATGTATCACTACCTCATCTATGTCAAGATCATGGACATGTTCGAGAATGAAAGGTTCCCATCCAATGATCCATACATTGATACATACAAGAATATATGGAAGAGTGGGATGCATATTGTAGTCGCTCACCCAGAGTTGTTTCCATACAAAGACAGTGCTATATGGTGCTTCACATATCTATAGAAAGATACGGGGTTGATAGTAAATTCTTCGGGACTTCTAATCACCTCACTCAAAAAAGATGACATCGGGACAAGGTATCGAACCCCATAACCTATAGTAGCCATGAACGAGTCTTTTCTCGAACAGTTTGGAGTCGAACATGAAGACTTTGATTCCCTCAAGGGAGATTGGTTCTATGATGAAGAGTGTCTGGTAAAAAATAATTAAATATACATCCCAGTGAAATATCTCAAAATCCCCTACAGGGTGCTAAATACCATGATCTACAGGTTCTATGGAGTGGAGACCAACACCCATTTTAGGATGTAATGGTTTCCCATGGATTACAAGGTATCCTAGAACAAACAAGCATTCAATTGGGAAATCATTCTCTCGTTCAGCATCACACATCGCAGCCAAGATCCCAAAAACATGAAAAACCATGGCTTCTACATGTATTCTTATCTTATAGATGGTGTATGTGCAACAAACGCGCTCCCAACATTTAACTAGGCCTGGAATCCAAACAAGGGCCCAATTCATTTCTATTGTTCTCAACTATGGGAGGTCAATTGCAAGTATTTTTTCTATGATATATGTGATTTCTTCCTGCCCCCCTTACATAAGGCCCTCTTTGGCCTCTTCCCATATAGTATTTCTCTTGGGGCTCTCAAGGGTCTGAAATAAATCAAAGATTGGTATATGAATAAATATTACACATACATATGGATTTACAAGGCCGCAGGATCACCTGACTTGTTACCCAAGTATGTGCCTAATAAATTGTTGGCTAGGGAGGTTGCGTACCAAACTGTAGAGAAGGAGGCTACCACCCACCTTTCAGAAAATAACAAAAGATAATGGCCTATATTCCCTATTAATATTGGATCATACTCTCTGTTGAACAAGAAATAGGTCGATAAGGAATCTGAAATGATTAAGGAGTTGTGCCTCTGCATCGGGGAACCCAAATCCCATTACCAGTACCCCTGAAACGTGGTATATGAGCACGTGAAAGTTGTTAAGCTGGCACCACAAACCATGCATGAAGCTATATTTAGAGAAGAGGTTTTTTTAGGTGCTCTGAGTTTTGAGGAAGTAGTGGAAAGAATTACCATTGATGCGGTCAGTGAGAAATTGAGGAAGGATGAAGAGCAAGACAGAACTTTCAGACTAGAGCAATTTTGAGCCCTCCTCCACTAGGACAAAGAAAGGATAAGTGAAGAATAACAAAGGAAAAAAGATAAATAAGTCAAGCTAGCGAGAAAATTCGAAGAGGCCGAAGAGAGATACCACCAATGGAAGAAGAAAGAGGTCAAAGAGAATCAATTCACACTGGAGAAAAGCATAAGTAAATATCATCCCTCGTACAAAGCCAACACAAGGAAAAAATAAACAATGAGCATAGGGAAACCACCATCGGCCACACTAGGAGAAACCTAGGAGAAGAGTAAAAAATATAAGGTTGATGACACAGAAGTACAAGACACCAGTCTAGCAGGTGTTGGTTCTATCATCGATTTATATCGTGAGGAAAACTTAATCAATACCCTGATACAAGAATGCACCCCCTGGCCTCAATTCCAGGAATCTTATCGCTCACTTCGGAGGGGATTGGTTTTGAAGGAGCAGTGGTCGCGGTCAAACATTATTATTAAAGCCACAAGACATGAGCCATAGAAAAGAGACACCCAAGAGAAAAAGGGGGAAAGTAGAAGCAGGCCACGATGTACCCAAGAGGAGCATCAAATGGAAATTTGGGCCTGATGTTGAGGATAATGCTCTACAAGCAGCCTTGCCACTCAAATCTTTTGTAGGGGAAGACATTGTATCGATCCATGAGGTCATTATAGAAATGGATGTCGCAAAGGCTAGGATTGCAGAGCTGGAAATGACCCTGGAGACTATCAAAGAATCTATAGTCGGTGAGCACACAAAGGAAATCCAGTAGGAAAAACAGGCCTATGAGGAGGATATTAAAAAGTGAGTACAAGCTCAGGAGGAATGTTTACAAGTTAAATTCAACGAGTCAATGTCACTTGTCCAAAAGTCCCATCCTAGCGACATGCAACAGTTTGAAACCTCACAAAATCTGGAGGTGACTAAGCTCAAAGAACAATTGGACAAATTAAGGTCTTTCAATGAAAGGGTCAAGCTGAAATCCAGAGGGTACAAATGGATAACAAACTCTTGATAAAGAATGTGGAAGAATGTCGAAATCAAACAACAACTTTTGATATCATAAAAACAAAATCCCTAGAGAAAAATGAAGAACTTTGAAGCACACAAAAAAGGTTGTTCCATGCACTTGAAAACATTCTGGTGATTAGGCATGAACAAACAAAGTTCGACTCATGGGTGAGAGTTTCCCATGAAAAATATCAAAAGGCCTTGAAATCTTACAGTAAAATATCAGAATGGAAAGATTCACTGCAAATAGTTCCATCTCTAGAAACCCTTCCCGCGTATTCATAAGAGCAAAGAATATGAGATCGTTGACTTCTAGAGATAGGTATGACAACAATTGAAGATGTTCTAAAATCTCAAGAATGGGTCATTGCATCCAACGTTGAAGTATGAAGATCAATGGATGATCTTCTCTAATTATTTAGAATGGATCCCCTGAGGAATGTCGACAAAGATTCATCATCCTAGATGATCATTGATAACATGGACACCAATAGGAACATCACTCAGAGATATATCGAAGTGATCAGTGAAATCGATGCAGAGGTTATCGAGAAAATATTGATCCAGCCCTCCAAAATCATCACACTGACAAAATATGTCCTACAACATGTTGATAAGAGCCTCCGAATGAAGATAATCATTCTCATGTGCAAGAGTGAGGTTGATTTGTAAAGAACACGGTTATTTCAAGTAGATTCCATACTCAAAGACCTCAAGAGATGGAAAGCATTCATGGACATGAAGGTGAAACCGTCAAGGCTCCCCTGACGAATTGCATTTGTAACTGAAATTATGCAGAGTAAATCATATCAATGTACTCATGTCCATGTCCCAATCGAGAAAGGTAAAATGGGGTATCTCTTCAGTATCCCAACCATTAGCAAGATGAATAATGTAGCACAATCCCATAGGAGTTCTATAAATGAGATAATTGTAAAAGAAAGAGCGATTTTGGTTCTTTTGTGAAAAGTCTGGTATTTTTACTATTATTTGAATAAAGGATTGAAGACATTTTGGGAAGACAATGGCTTATGTGTGTATGACTGTGACTATTCATGTTTATGGATGTATTGTTTGTAATTTATGAATGTTAATCTCTAAATTGTTTCCTGGTTAATATTATGTTGCTTACAATTGTTATTTTTTTCCTACACAAATACATCAACTCAATAACTTAATTTGTAAATAAATTTATATTAGTTACAAATAATTGCTTGGTCAAATTCTATATTACATGTCACATGAATTCATTCTATGCAAGTAATATCATCCCTCACTGTGTTCGTCTTGTGGATTGCTCCTGACTAGGATATATTATCTTAGAATAGATTAAATCTGCATCTTAGACCTTTAGTCTTTCATTCTCCTCGTAAGAATAGATAATTAGAATCTTTAGATTTTAACTCATCTAAGAACCTACGGTTCTCAAATTCATGTTTAATTATTTTATAGTTAATAAGAAAACTAGGCCATAAATTGGTCGGAAACGCTATCTTAAATAAGAGTGGGTCTAATTGGCACCTGCCATAAGTTATTTTCCTTGATCTGATTGTACGAGCCATTTTGACCCGTCAACATAAATGGCACTAGAAGGAGGGCCATAGAATTGAATGGCTACAAAGGATAACTCTAAACCTTCTCGTTATGTTCCGCAATTGAGAAACCTCTCATCCAGTGAGTCCCATTGAATTCACATTGAATAAACTCCCTTTATATTGAGTTACGTTGTGAACACCCCACCTCAGTTCAACACTCACCATGCCTCCTCACATATCCAGTCTTCCTTATTTTTCCCACAACCCTCTATATTGACCATCCTGGAAATCAAATCCATAGTAAGATGCTCCACTGAACGTACCAATCATGTTCTCACTAGGAAATTGAGTAGTAAAACTAGACAACTTCCCCTTGATTATTCATTTCCTGAGAATCAAGAAAACCTTTGAAATACAAACCCCTTATTTTCTGATCCAGACCTCTACCAAGATAATATTTCGTCTGGAACCCCAGAATATCATATACCCCAAGAGTTCTCTGACATTCTTGAGACCTATGATCCTGGTTTGGAATCATAAAGGTTAGCTAGTAGAGCTAGAGGAAGACCACCTTCCCCACCTGAATCACCCCCTCTCACTCCCAGATATGATCTGAATGAAGTTCTGAAGAAGGTGACGAACTAGGGATTCAACCTGATAATAACCCCTATCAAATTTTTGGTTTTCAACCCCAAAACATGGTTGGCACCAACCCGAACCAAAAGAATCCACCCTACCATCTTTGGTTAACCCTTGATGTAGTTGTCATACATGGCATTTAGCATGACATGCGCATGCATCCTAAGAAATTTGTACCTAAGTTCGACCCAGACCGAAAATATTCAGCAAATAATCATATCAAGAAGTTTCTTCTCGCTATTAGGCATCAGAGCGTTAGGCATGAAGATGTTGTTTGTTGTCTCTTTCCCCTCTCTTTTAAAGAGAAAGATTCTAATTGGTACTTCTCACTTGAGGAATCCTCTATCACTAATTGGGAAACCTTTGAGAATATATTTCTAAGGAAATCCGGGGAAAACAAAACACCTGCTACAGGCATCCTTGAACTCTCAAGAGTCAAAATGGACACCAAGGAGTTGGTGAATGATACAGTCAATGCTTTCTTACCCAAATAAAATTAAATACTCTCACCTCTAAACCTACCGAGGATGTCACCATAGATTTCTATACATTCAGTTTACCCATATCCATGACCATGCATGTTAAGAACATCAAGAAACACACTCTAGAGGAAGCCTTCCAAGAATCCCTTAAGTTTGAGAAAAAACTACTTAGCTTGAAGGGGAACCCTGGTTCCGAACCTTCAAAATATAAAGGAACTTCATTGAAACCTTCAGGAAAAAATAAACAAGACGATCCTATGGATATGGAGGCAGTTCATGGAATTATCAAAAAATTATCCAATGACCTAATTGATCTAAATAAATTAGTGGAGAAGGGTCTTCTAACCCAAAGAAATTATTTAAGTTCCCTCCTAATAAAGATAAAAAAATCCCCCCTACTAACAAGACTAATTCCCCTCGGTCAGATGGCATTAATATGGAAGATATAGTCCAAGATTTGCAAACTTGGGCGACCAAAAATCTAACTAAGGTTGATGAAGAGGGGAGGAAACTCAGGAACAACAAGAGAAATCCAAAGAATCTCAAGAACCTAAACAACATCAACTAAACTCATTTGGGGAAATCTCATTTGGAGATGAAGAAGAAGAAGAAGTAGAAGAAGTGCATATGTCACAAAATGTTGTTACAACTAAAAGCACTAGAAAAAAAACTTCTAATGATAACACCATCCATACTAATCCCACCACTCCTACCACTTCCATTACCAAGCCATCATCTACTCCAGTGAATTATGTCCCTAACCCTCCAAAAAATACACCTTCAAACCAGAAAATGACCAATCAAACATTGAATCCCAATGTTACATCCACTCCCCCGATCAGGTTAGAATATGAATTATTAAAAGACTTGAAAAATACTAAGGAAAATATTTCCCTGCTTGAAGTTATGACAATCCCACAAATCCAAGAAAATGTTGTCAAGACCCTACAAGGGAAATCCCCCACGACCCCAAAAGTAATAAATGCTAGAGATAAGAAAGGAACAGTAAAAAATGACTCGTTGACCAACAACACCTCACCTAAAATTCAAGTAGCCACCAACGCTTCCCTTATAGGATAGAGGTCTAGATCTACCACTCCGCCTTTCCTTATCACCTTTGAAATTTTCAACAGGAATGTCCATAACTATATGGTGGACTTTGGAGAATCATCTAATGTCATTCCCCTCAAGGTTTGTGAAAAAATTAATGTCAAACCAGAACAATCCAACATCCATATTATCCAGTTAGACAAAACTAGAGTAAAAATCATTGGAGAACTAAAAAATGTGTTGATTAGGATGTCTTCCAATCCAAAATTCCACCAAACCATCGATATCATTGTGGTAGATATACCTGACAACTACGATATGCTTCTAAGTTGTGACTGATCATCTATGTTGAATGGTTATTTTTCCACCAATTGATCACACCTTTGGCTCCCCTACAATGGGAAGATGAACTAGATTAGGATTGATAGAGAGAGGTACATGAAACACATGGTCACAGACTTGAATGACCCCAATGAACTAGTAATGTTCAATAACTCAATCCTGGTGAATTGTTCATATGACACATTCTTTGGAGATTACACCATTGAAATATCACCTTTTCTGGAATCTGATACACAGTCTGGAATCCTTCACTGCACCCAGATTGTTGAATTTGATTGTAATATAGTTAGCCAAACTAACAGTCCCTCTGATGTACATCCTAACATAGGTTTCCAAGGACATGTTAGAGCATCCTACTAACTCAACTAACCCCACCAAAACTAAAAAAATCTAAAAACTTAAAACCAACAATTGAAATAAAGAAAGGGGGTCCCGACATATATACATTTTTTTTATGGATCAATGTCCTTAGATGGTGCAAGTGTTGGTTGCATACTAAAATACCTGAAGGGAACAAAAATATTAATTTCCTGCGGACTAGAGTTTCCTTGCACCAACAACATTGTTGAATATGAAGCCCTAGTGCAGGGGCTAAAGAAGGTAGTAGACTTGAAGGTAGAAAAAATCAAGGTATTTGGTGATTCTGAAATTATTGTTAAACAGGTATGAAACACCATTCATTGTCTTTCAATTCACTTAAAAAATTATCAGTTAGAGGTTTGGGAACTAATAAAGTTTTTTGTTAATATTAGTGTCATGCCTCGATCACTGAATTTTGATGTTGATTTTCTAGCTAATGTAGCATCTAGATTAATACCCTCAGATGGATTGATGCTTGATTCATTATATGTTGAACTTTTGTACAAGCCTTCAATCCCTGACAATATCATTAACTGGACAATATTTGATGATGACTAGTAGCTCATAAATTTCTTACACCTCAAATATGCCTTCAAGGATTATATCATTTATGAAGGTCAACACGACCTTCTAATGAATACAAATACTATTGATTCGACTGAAGAAAAAATCACAGCAAGATTTTCCAACAGTATCCCCAGGAATGTGGTTAGACTTGAAAATCTCTATGATCTTCAAGGTAAATTCAAAAAGGTTACCAACTGTAAGACTAATAGCTCATACCTACAGTTTGAAGTAGTGAACTTGGGGTCATATATAATACCTCAAAACATTAATCTGGGTAAAAATTTATCCCCTGAGGAAAGGAAGTCATACATCAAATTATTCAAAGAATACAAGGACATATTTGCATGGACCTATGAGGATCTCAAGACATATGATACCAAAATCATACAACATATCATTCCCATGAAACCCCAAACTAAGCCATTCCAACAAAAAATGAGGAAGATGCACCCCAACCTTGAAATTCAAGTCAAAGCATAATTGAATAAATTGTTGGCTGCCAAAATCTTTTTTCCAGTCAGACATATGCAGTGGATCTCTAACTTGGTTCAAGTAAGGAAAAATAATGGGGATATCAGGATTTGCATTGATTTCAGAAATCTAAACATAGCCTCATAGAAATATAACTACCATGTACCCCCCATGGATAAAATTATATAGTGTGTGTCTGGATCTGAGACACTCTCCCTACTAGACGGTTTCTTTGGATATAACCAGGTCTTAGTGGATCATGAAGATCAACTAAAGACAGAATTCAGAACCAAATGGGGAACATATTCCTATAGGAAGATGCCCTTCAGACTGATCAATGCTAGAGAAAGTTTTCAACGAGCCATGGACATCACCTTTAAGGGTCTACTAGGAGAATGTGTTGTAGTATACCTATATGACGTAACCATCTTCTCAAAAAATAGAGAATACCATATCTCTCATTTGAAGAAGGTATTCAACAAATGCAAGAGATATGGCATCTCTCTAAACCCCAAGAAATATGTTTTCGTTGTTGATGAAGGAAAACTTATGGGTTTCATTGTTTCCAAGCATGGTATGCGGATTGAACCTGAGAGAACTAAAGAAATCACTAAGATCCCTCCCCCTCACAATAAGAAGGCCATGCAGTCATTCCTCGAGGGGATAAATTCCGTAAGACAGTTCATCCCTAGCTTCGTCGAAATGGTAAAACCCCTGCAAGACATGATTAAAAAGAATGTCAAATTCAAATGGGGACCTAAAGAAAAGGAATCCTTCGACAGAATCAAATAATATATCACACAATCCCCTACATTGTTGAGCCTATATTTTGATCAAGATTTCATCCTCTACACCTTCTCCTCTGATATCCCATTTGCAGTTTTATTAACACAGAAGAATCTGGAAGGAGATGAGTTTCCTATGGATTTTATGAGTTCGGGTCTACAAGGAGATATGTTAAACTATCTTGAAGTTGATAAACAAGCCTATGTAGTATTTACGTTTGTCAAGTACTTTCATCCATTCTTACTTAAATCTAAAACCAAGGTCATTGTTCCCTACCATGTTGTCATAAATCTCCTAGGTCATAGAGACTTAGAAGAAAAGAGAGCCAACTGGATTACGACCCTACAGGAGTATGACATGGAGATCAAGCCTGTGAAAATCATTAAAGGGAAAGGACTATGAAAATTGGCCGTTGAATCACCCTATATTAAGCCATGGGAAGATGTTATGTATCAATATCATGAACTATTTGAAAGAGAAGTTTGTTACATCTCAGTCGACTCAAACCCTTGATACTATGAAATGAAATACTACTTGACTCACGGATCAACACCAAATTATTTGGATCCCAAAAATAAAAGGTCCCTCAGGCTCAAATCTGCTCAATATCATCTTATCCATGGAACTCTTGTAGAAAAAAATATGATGGTGTATTCCTAAGACGTTTGGAGAAGAGAGATGCTAAGAAGGTCCTATCCAAACTCCATGATGGACCAACTGGAGGACACTATAGTGGAGATACTACTGCATACAAAATTATCAAAGTTGGGTACTATTGACCCTCCTTGATTAAATATTCTCACGCGTATGCGAGGATATGGAAGCAATGTCAGAAATCGGTAGGGAGAGAGAAGAAAGTTGCATTTCCCCTACATCTAGTGATTATCGAACCTCTATTTCAACAATCGGGGATGGAAGTAATCAGAGAAACCAATCCCAACTCCTCCCAACTACACAAATACATCTTGACTGCCACTGATTATTTTACCAGATGGATTGAGGCGATCCCTTTGAATATTATAAATTAAATCTAGGTGACTTCATTCCTTGAATCTCATATCATCACTAGGTTTGGAGTTCCTCAATCATTAGTCTTTGATAATGAAAAATATTGTTCCTCTCTAAAATTGATTGAATTTTCTCTTGAAAGAAATATCAAAGTTAAATATTCAGGGAATTACTACCCACAAGGAAATGGCTTGGTATAATCCACTAACAAAAACTCATAAATATCCTCAATAGGATTGTAAATGACCATCAAAGAAACCGACACCTTAATCTGCAGAATGCCCTCTCGGCTGACAGAGTAACCCCCAAGTCATCCATCGGTAACTCCACTTTCTTCCTAGTCTATTGATAGGAGGCCACGATACCTACTCACACCTTCCTACCAACCTTTCAATTGGCCCAATCCGTCCATGATAAGGCTTTCCCAGTGATGCAGGCGAGGTTAAATATGTTATTAAAACTGGAAGAAGAAAGGGAGAAAGATAAAATGAATTTAACTCACCATCAAGAAGTAATCAAAAAATGGTTCGATAAATCGTTTGTAGGTAATAAATATTGTCATGAAGGAGACCTTGTACTCAATTGGGATAAATCAAACGAACTAAAAGGAAAACACACTAAATTCTACAAGCTTTGGTTGGGACCTTATATGATCCACCAGAAAATAGGTCATGGGACCTTCAGACTTAAGACATTACAGGGAGAGGAGGAGGGACTCCCTATCAATGATCAAATCCTAAAAAAATACTTCTTCTAATCACCCATGGTGATTGTAGTCTTGTACATAGTAGGAGTTCCTTTCGTTTTCCTTTCCTAGTTTCTTTTATTTTCAACCCAATCATCTTTTATCTTTCCCAGCTCGCTTTTCCCCATAATTTTTACTTTAGTGTTCCTTTCCTTTTCAATTTTGTTAATATACAATAATCAGTGATCCACCACTCCATACCAATCCTTTCCTCCATAATCACAACCTTGAATTTTTTAACCCATGTATACACTTTTCTCTTAGGGCACCTCCCACTCAACAACAATTGAAGGACTTGTAACTCAACGTTTCTTCATAAGAGATGATGACACATAAAAGAGGAGTTAGTTCATGCATTCCAAGAGAAATCCTCGGACCTACAAATTCCACACCTTCTGATAGCTCATATCAGTCATCTTTATTATGGGTGACCACTCTCAAGATATGCCTATGCTCCACGCAAGTTTTTCGAATTTCTATGAAAATTGATATCTTCTGCATACATCCGGTGGTATTTCCAATTATTCCCATAACTCTACTCTATCGGTAACTCATGTGAGGAACACACAAGAATGAACCATCAATTGAGACTTGCATATCAAAGTAACTCTTGTATCACCCCACTTCCTACTCGCCTTCACACATATTGCAAAAGCAATACATAAATAAAAAATATAAAAACAATGAAGGAAGACAAGCATGAACAATAGGAAGTTGAAAGCATTATTAAAAGTGTGGGAAGTATAAGAAAACCCGTCATGGCTATGGACGCTCGCTGGAAGCGGGGCTATGCTTGTATGATACCAAGGCACCTTCATCGGGGCTATGGACACTCGCTGGCAGCAAAGCAATGCCAGGAAAGAGAGGTGAGGAACAAACTACAATCCATATCGGTTGGTAAACAATTCTTTGTTGTGTACCCCTCATGTTTCACTATTGGATATATAATCCCTATAAACACTCACTAGAATTATGCAGAAGATCATGAGCGATGGGAATTTCCTATGACTTTTAAGGCTAATTTAATGTGGGGTCCTCAATCTATAAATTGTATGAACTATCTAAAGGTAACACAATTTATAAGGTCTCACTACTTTTATTTTGAGATTAGAGATAATTGGTTCTTCCCAATAAGTCGCCATTTGTTGTTATGGAAAAACAACCCTTTCCCCACCTAAATATTTTCAATCTTAGTGTGGGGATGCACACTTTTCTTTTCTTTCATGAGATGTCTTTCTTAACCTCCACCTGCATGCTCATAACTTAAAACATTAAAGTTAGGTCCCCCCCACCTACTTCTCACGTTATTCTCTTCTTACATTTTTGTCGTCGAGCCCTTATCAAATATGCTCATAGGCACACCTTCATATTTTGACAACAAATATGCCTTATAATGTCATCGTCAAAATTTAGTAGCGCATTGTCATCCTAATGCTCCTATCAGTTTTGTCGATGAAGACAAACCCTTCTCTCTCCTAGTCACTGCCTACCTTATTGCGTGGCCCTTTCTCTAAATTACACCTCATAAATTACCTTCCTCGTAGGCCCTTCATATCGACCAACGAATAAGTTTTATTTTCTATACATGTGGCAGGGTAACATTGGCTACTTCTCTTTGGAGAATGATTTTCATCGTCATCTTTCTCTTTAGACATTCTCCCATGCATATGCTCCCTACCAATGATGACATCGCTCTCTACTATCCAGTTGTCACATTGTTAGAAAAACAGGACCGCGGAGCAATAAAATAAAACAAATGCAGAAACAAAACACAGAAGACACACAATACAAGAGAGACACAGATTTATGTGGTTCAACCAGTGTGGGCTACGTCCACCAGAGAAATTTCCAGGTCCTTCCTTTATTATTATCCAGCAAATGAAAGGATACAACCTACAGCAAAACCTGGTGTAACTTCCTCTTCTTTCTCTCACAGTCTCCTTTCTCAGAATACAATATTCACCATCATCCATAGCCGCAATACATTTCCCTCATAAAAGAGGGTTTCCTTCTAGGGAAAAAAAACCCTAACATAATCTCTACCGTTAGATCTACGACCTTATAATGAACGGTCCAGATTTACAATGAAATTACAATATACTTTTACAAGGCAATTTTTGCTTCGGGGGCTTCGCCACCGAACCCCCGTTGGGGGCCCGCTTTCCCCCAGACCCCCCAGCCGGGGGGGTTAGGCCCCCCGGACCCCGCAGATGGGGTACCCCCCTCTGCACTCCCCCACGTGGAAGAGTGTACATACTTCTGGGGTGTAAATACTTCATGGGGTATAAACACGGATGAAAGCAAGGACCTCTGAATCAGGAAGATAATCAGGCTCCACAACCAACACACATTTCTCATCCTGTGGACCATATGAACCCAATTTTTGTTGATCACTCCTCCACCATAGATCTCATGCATGTCTAAGTAATGGGTCCCCCATTGCTAGCATGATATCTTGTTAGCATTAATGAAGAAAGGATTAACGCCAAACAGTCATCTAGTTGAACGTTAAAAAGAGTTTTTAGTCAAACTTAGACCCTATAATCATGCTTAATTAACTAATTATCATCGTCGGAGGGTGATTCTCACCTATATCCACACCTCTCATTCCCATCAACTGTCGATGATGAAAGCTTCACAAATTCCCCCATTTTTTTTGAATTATCTCGCGCCCTAACATCTATAACCACTAATCTCCCATGAACTCATTTATGCTCTGCGTACTCCCCTTACTGAGTCCAAGTTGTATCACACCATTCATTGATTACATTTTTGGTTCAAAGGGAATTGGTGGAACATTTTAAAAGAACCAAGACTCATGTTCTTTCTCACTTTCTCATGAAGAGAAAATGAAGGTCGCATATGCAATTATTTGTTATCTCTGCTTGATTGAATACCGCTCTTGGCCTCTAAACAAGTAGGATACTAATTATTTCTAGTGTTATTATTTCAAGCCTAAAGAAACTCTGTTGATTGTAGTTTTGTTTGTTTGTGTAGGTAACGAGATGTCCAGGATGATCCCTAGAAAGGGAAAAATCCATACCTCTGGAATGTAGATTCTAGCTTCGATTCCATATTCATTTAATGTTTCCAACACCAACATCCATGAAGGAATTCAACACTACCTCAGCTACGTCAAGATGCTGGACATGTTCGAGAATGAATGTTTCCCATACAATGATCCATACATTGATACATACAGGAATATCTAGAAGAGTGGGATACATATTATAGTCTCTTTCCCAGAGTTGTTTCCATACAAAAATGCAGCTAGATGATGCTTTGAATATCTGCAAAAAGATATGGGGTTGATAGTAAATGCTTCGAGCCTTCAGATTTCCTCACTCAAAGAAGATGACATCGGGTTAAGGTATCGAACCCCAGAACCTACAGTATCCATGAAAGAGTCTTTTCTCGAATAGTTCAGAGTGACTAAAGATGAACACTTTGAGTCCCTCATGGAATATTGGTTCTATGATGAAGAGTGGTTGGTAAAAATAATGAAATATACATCCCAACGCAATATCTCAAAACCCCCTACAGGGTGAAAAATACCATGATATGCGGGCTCTACAGAGAGGATACCAACATCCATTTCAGGATGGAATGGTTTCCCATGGCTTACAGGGTAGCCCAAAATGACCAAGCATTCAATTGGGAAACCATTATCACATTCATCATCGCACGGCATATCCAGGATCCCACGAACATGAAAAATATCAACTTCTACATGTCTTCTTATCTTATAGATGTTTTATGTGTAGCAAACACGTTCCAAGCATTTAATTGGGACTGGACTCCAGACAAGGGCCCAATTCATTTCTATTGTTCTCAACTATGGGAGGTCAATTGCAAGGATTTTTTCTATGATATATGTTCTTTCTTCCTGACCCCCTTACATAAGGCCATCTTTGGCCTCTTCTCACATAGGATCTCTCCCGGGGCTCTCAAGGGTTTGAAAGAAATCAGAGATTGGTATATGAAGAAATATTACACATACATCCAGATTTACAGGGCCATGGGAGTTCCTCACTTGTTACCCAAGTATGTTCCCGATAAATTGTTGCCCAGGGAGGTTACATACCAAACTGTAGAGAAGGGGGCCACCGCCTACCTTTTAGAAAATAACAAAAGATACTGAGATATCTTCCCTGTTCATATTGGATCATACTCTTTTTTGAACTAGAAGCAGGCCAACAAGGAAGATGAAATGATTAAGGTGCTATGCCTATGCATCGAGGAACCCAAATCCCATGACCCCTTAAATGTGGTATATGAGCAGATGAAATTTGTTAGGTTGGTACCACAAACCATGCATGAGGCCCAATTTACAGAATAGCTTTTCTGAGGCACTCTGAGTTTTAAGGAAGCAGTGGAAATACTTATCACTGATGTGGCCAGAAAGAAATTGAGGAAAGACAAATAGAAATATAGA
The DNA here is from genome assembly GCA_009831015.1 of Picea engelmannii. Lineage (NCBI taxonomy): Eukaryota > Viridiplantae > Streptophyta > Pinopsida > Pinales > Pinaceae > Picea > Picea engelmannii. The sequence goes on along the minus strand of ML782363.1, from coordinate 603,957 downwards.
ACTCTCAGACTAGAACAATTTTGAGCCTTCCTCCACCAGGACAAAGAAATTCTAAGTGAAGAAGAACAAAGGAAAAAAGATAAATAAGTCAAGTTGGTGAGAAAAGTCGAAGAGGCCGAAGAGAGATACCAGCAATGGAAGAAGAAAGAGGTCGAAGAGAAGTAGTTTGCGTTGGAGAAAATCATAAGTAAATATCCTCCCTCGTAGAAATCCATAACAAGGAAAAAACAAACAATGAACATGGGGAAACCACCATCGTCCATACAAGGAGAAACCTAGGAGAAGAATAAAAATTATAAGGCCGATGACATAGAAGTACGAGACGCTAGTCTACTAGGTGTTGGTGCTATCATTGATTTAGACCCTGAGGACAACTTAATCAATACCCCGATACAAGAATGTAGCACCCTGGCCTGAATTCCAGGAATTTTATCACTCACTTTGGAGGGGCTTGGTTTCAAAGGAGAAGTGGTTGCAATCATCAATTATTACTATAGCCAAAAGATATGGGCCATAGAAAACAGAACACCCAAAAGAAAAAGGGTAAAATAGAAGCAGGCTAGGATGTACCTGAGAGGAGCATCAAATGGAAATTTAGGCCCTATGTTAAGGATAATGCTCTACAAGAATCCTTGAAACTCAGTACTTTTGCAGGGGTAAACATTTTATTGGTCCATGAGGTCGTTGTAGCGCTCAATGCCGCAAAGGATTGGATTGAAGAGATGGAAAACACTCTAGTGACTATCAAAGAATCTATATCCGGTGAACACAAAAAGGAAATCCAGCAGGAGAAACAGGCCTATGAGGAGGATATTAAAAAGCAACTACAATCTCAGGAGGAACGTCTACAAGTTAAATTCAACGAGTCAATGTCACTAGTCCAAAAGGCCCATGCTAGAGACATGCAACAACTTTGAACCTCACAAAATATGGAGGTGACTAAGCTCAAAGCATAGTTGGAATAATTAAGGTCTTTCATTGAAAAGGGTCAAGCTGAAATACAAAGGGTACAAATCGATAACAAACTGTTGAGAAATACCGTGGAAGAATGTTGAAATCAAACAACGCCTTTTGAGATTGTGAAAACAAAAGTCGTGGAGAAAAATGAAGAACTTTGGGGCACACAGAAAAGGTTGTTCAACGCACTCGACAAAATTCTAGTGATTAGGCATGAACAGACAAAGTTAGACTTGCAAGTGAGAGTTTCCCATGAAAAATATCAAAAGGCCTTGGAAGCTTGCAGTAAAATCTAAGAATGGAAAGATTCACTGCAAACAGTTCAATCTCCAGAAACCCTTTTGATGTATTCAAACGAGTGAAGAATCCAAGATCACCGAATTATGGAAAAAGGTATGGAAACGATTGAATATGTTCTAAAATCTTGGGAAAAATTCATTGTATCCATCCTTGAAGTATGGATGATCATCGAGGATGTGGACACTAAGAGGAACCTCTCTCATAGAGTTATCGAAGCGATCATCGAAATTGACGCAGAGGTTATTGAGAAAATATTGATCCAGCCCTCCAAAATCATCATCCTGATAGAAAATGTCATTCAACGTGTTGAACAGAGCCTCGGGACGAATATTATCATTCCCATTGTTATCACTGAAATTTCATCCGCAAATGGTTACAGGAATCCAGCATCTTCAAACAGATATGAGTTCACCCATGGAATAAAATTACCAAAAAATCATTTCCAAAAGGTCCAAAACTATACAACCAGTTATAAAATTAAGATGCGCTATGACTACATAGGGTGTGTGCGCACATGCGCCATCAAGAAACATAGGAAAAACACACATGGGCACGATGCGCGACTGTGGACGCTAAAAGCCGCGCACACCTAAGAACGGTGCATTTATGATGTTGGTCGACCTCCCACCCACTTCTGGTTCAGCTTCTAAGTCGATTTGACATCCAAATCTCGGTTGGATCTGGCTGGGTGGCTAGTTAAAGACCTAAAGGTTCCCTAAACAACCCCTTTTCACACTAAAAGTTGGTTGCACAATACCTCAAAGCGGTGCTATAAAAAAAATCCATGGGTGCACTACATTTTCAAGGAATTCATTTGTAAGGTTATACTGTTGTTATTCTCTTGGTGAATCATCTTTTCTCATCAAGAGCATACTAGCACCATTCCATTTGGGCAATCCACATCACCTTTTGAGTGGGTTAGCTTGGGATTCTTTTACCATTTCTTTCAAGTTTTCAAGTTGTAAGAAGAGCTAAATCTTGGGGGTCCAAGAGCCCTCCCTTGGAGGAAGAAGGGACCCAAAGTCCCCTTTCTTTTTGGTGTTTTCTTTTCACTAATACAATCTCTTCCATTGGTGACATGAGTCTTGTTTGTTTCTTGTTCTTATGTCTTTATGCACTATAGTTTAGTTGTTCTTTCCTTTCCTAGTTTGATTCTTAGCTTAGTCTTTTATGTTTATTTTTCTAACACTTTCCTTTATAGTTGTCCTGCTTAGCTAACCCAACTAAGCTTGTAAGCACCTATGTTTTGCTCATTTAGGTGACAAAAGGGGCGCAACAGATTGACGACTCCACTGGGGAAAGGTATCAATTTCTTACCCCATTTGGGTTATTTTAGCTCTTTTTCTGTTTATTTAACCTGCAGGTGCCATAACCGGCCCAAGCCGACCTGCAAAACATCAAATTCAAAGCTGAGTTGAGAGAATTTCATTCAGAATTTTCTTCACGACCATGTGACAGTTGTGCGCGGGTTTATTGGTCCACAATCGTGCATCATGCATACATGCACCAAAATCATTGTATTACTCAGCGCCTTCTGCGCACCTGCGCCCAAAAGTAATTTTCAGTTCGTGCATTGGCGCCCAGTACGCCTCTGTCTACTCTGATACCCATGCACCTGTGTAGAAAAATATACATTGTAAGCCTTTTTGTGGTTTGTGGAAGGCCCCTAGCCTTCTTAAAGATGATTCCATGCATGTTGTAATCTGCACCACACTTAGTTCCCTCTCCATATAAAGGGATTAGTCAAAACACATAAACACTTAGGGGGTTTAAAATCATTATTTCCTCTTTTGTTTTCATTTTTCCACATGGATGGCCCACTTTGACTAAGAGTATAAATTGGAATCATTTGTAATCACATATAAAACTTGCATTGGGACCAGAAATTGGATATCAATCGTTGAGTATGCTCTTCTCTCGCGCTTCAAAGCGATCTTGAGAATTAGAAAGAGGTTGTAGGACAATTTCATCTCCCTTAAAACGACAAAATCTTTAGGAGACGACAACACCCCCCTCAGGACTCCTCTTAGTTTATTTTTCAAACACACCTTAAACTTGTAACGGGCCCACACATGCCCACATGCTACAAAGATAGGATAGTGTTGAAATTTACTTTCTTAGATAAAATCACTAGGGAAGTTTAAAGGTTTTGTAACGGTCCCATACATACCCACATGATCACAATCTAAGATAGTTTCAAAGCTTTCTTAGATTAAATCACAAATAGGGAGTTAAAGGAATAGTAAGGACCCACATGTCCACATACTGGTTTCCTAGGGACTTTAAAATTCTGCAAGGTTGTACCAATGACACATAGTAAATTAGGTAATCAACACTTGTAAGGACCAAGTGAAGTCCACATGCAGCAAGGTGACACCTAAATTATTAAAAATTGGCACACTTTCACTTGTTCACACACAAAGTCACTTCTCACTCACATAGTTTTCATCTCGAAACGTGGAGGTTGAAGTAAGTTTCCTCCAAAGGGATTCTGAAAACACCCCACCCTTTTTGTGATGAAACTATCCACTCCCACTTAATTTCAACGAGGTTGGCTCACACCCCCAATCTCTCAAACAACCACATCTAAATTTTTTCTAAAAACTCACTAAGTTTTCCTCCACAGGAGGTGCCAAAATAAATCTTTTAGTCTAGGTAGGATTTTAGGGATAGGCATTCAAATAACTCCCCGTTATCTGGTTCTCACATTTTCAAAACAATAGAAGTTGTCAAATAGGGAAATTTAAATCCTCCAAGTCAAGTGTTCCTAACACCATAAGGCAGGGAGATACCCATGAAGGGTTGAAGGCTGAGGTCTGGTTATTTTGTGTGTCCCCCCTTGAGGCACCCACCTCTTGGACGAGATCTAGCCCATGACCCATTTCTCAGGCCGAAAATCTAAATGTCGCACTTTGACCAAGGTACCTAGTGACCAAAGTTTAGGACATCTACCCAGGTGGCAATTGTGGGCTGCAATTGTACCTTGATCAGATTTTGTGTGGCTATTGGGAAATATCGCTAGCACTTTCGGGATATGCACCCTCTACCCCTCATTATAACTAATTACTTCATCCTTCACTAGTCCCTCTTCCGGTGGCTTCAGCCCCACTGTTGAGTACTATTGGAAGGTCCAGTGCTATTTGAGAGGAAGGAAATTACGTTTTTTAAGACAAGATCATTTGTTTTCTTTGTTCCCCTGCGTAGACAAAATCCACCTATCCACATATATGCTTCTTTATCAAAACACTTTATGTATGATGCACTTATGATTACATTTGATTTGGATATATATAATGTAAAGTTCAAAAATTGTAGCAAAGGCTCTTGTTCATTTATTGCTTTCATCACCATTCGCACACATTCACTCAGCTAGTTAGACATCATAGGGGACCCACATAACACCCATCATTCCAGACACTTGCGAAATCTCCCTCTTATTCTAGGGGGAGTTCCTAGTCTTACCAATTCACCAACCCCACCTTCTCACACCCCTGTGAGTGCCATTGTCTTGGGATCTGCTTTATTTGGTTCCACCTTACTTGGGTCCAATTCCCAAGGTCCACCGCCCACTCTCTCTCCTTCACATAGAAGCAGGGGGCCAACTTCCTCTCAAGGGGGAAGTACAAACCCACCTAGTCCCCCTCAAGGGTCAGGTTCACAAAACACTCACACCATGGCTAGAACTAATCCTCCACCACCACTCCAGATTCCATATTTGGCCTCTCTCAACATACCAAATCTAAGAAAACTCACAAATGATCCTATATTGCATGACCCCACATGGCCTGCAATGCCTACCAAACTACCTTCAGATATCCCCAAGTTTGAAGGAAAGGCAGGAGATGACCCTGCCAACCATGTCATGATTTTCCACTTATGGAGCTCTTCCAACAACATCATGGATGATTCCATCCGACTACGATTATTTCAACGCACACTCACTGGCCCATCAGCCAAGTGGTATGTAGATGAAAAATCAGGGTCCCATGTGACTTTCGAATCCTTGGCCAAACCATTTTTGACCTTCTTCCAATTACTAATCCGTCATGACAATGGTCTTGAACTACTCTCTGATTTTAAACAAACCTCAGCCACACATATCGCTGATCACATTCATGAGTGGCGTCGATGGCGTAGTTTGCGCAAAGTAGAAACCACCAAACAACAATGTCTCTTTTGGTTTCTCAGATCACTTGTCTCTCTCCTCAGTAAAGATGTGGCTTCCACCTTCCCTCAATCAGAAGAAGAAGCCATTAGTAAGGCTCAACAATATGACCTCATCTATTCACAATTAGGATACTTGTATACAATACTCCCTGATCTCCCAAGACTCATGCCATTTGGCCAAGATAAGCCTGGGTCGATGTCTCACTCAGCAGATGGATTGATTGGTACCACCACACACCACAATTCACAACCCCAACAACCACCAATGTATGGCACACCTCAATATCCACCGGAATATGGAGGAATCCCTTATTATCCTCCACCCCCTTATCAACAACCATACCATGCTACCCCTCCTCCACCCATCAGTGGGCCACTGTCGACACCCGCAATAAGCCCACCTATCCAAACAAGTTCGGGTACTCCCTCTACCTCAGCTTATACTCTAAGTACTAGAGAAAGCCTCACGCCTTCCTATGTACCTTATGGATCATTACCACAACGTAATCTCTACTTTCCATTTCCTGGCCCTCCACAACCCATGGCTCCACCACCAGGACACCCTCACGCTAGGGTTAATTTTGTTCAACCCTCTCCCATTCAGCAATATCAAAATTTTGAAAAGATGAATACGGAAAATCCAACCCTTCAGTCGAATAATGCCAAAAATAAAGGAAAGAATCGGAACAATAACAACCCAGGTCAAAATAGAAATCACTCCCAATAGAACCAACCTATTGGGGGCAACCAGAATCAAGGGACTTAGAACCCCCAGGGGGGCATCAACAACAGATGCCAAGGGAAAAATAACAACAACCTTCGAACCAACTTCCCTTGTGCCCTTTGTGGTGAGTTTGGTCATTATACTCATCATTGCCCCCAAATCGTTGATTTTAAACGTATGAAAGACTCAGTGAATGGACCACATCCTCCAGCACCACCTGCCCCTCAGCAGGCCCCACAAAAATATGTGCAACAACCACCCCCAGTCATGTTGCAGAACCCCATTCCACACCAAGGAGTGATGAACACCCAATAGGACATGCAGCCTACCCCACCACAGTTGGGACAATATCTCAATCCAAGCAATCTCGTAGATCGTACTATCCTCCTCACTAGTGAGGAAGAAGTCCTTCTACAAACACGTAGTCGTTAATACCATGCACCCTCTGAGTCTCTTCCCATTCCCCCAGAAACAATCCCACCACCAATGGGATCCCCTTTGATGATCCCTCGCCCTAACATGGAAACACCTCTTTTCATCCCTCGCATCCCATTGCGAAGGAATGTCCACAACCCTCAGGCTAGGGAAGCTCATAAATACAGTTTGGTCAATGACTTGGCACAATCCTCGGTTGCCATGTCAGTCTTAGAAATACTTCAAACTTGTCCCACTCAGCGGAAGTCATTACTTTTTGCCTTGGGGGCAGTTGACCCTACGAATACTCAACTCATCACATTTGATCTCGATAGCGAAGAACCTCGCCTCCCCACTCTCATCGCTTTTCAAATCCCCGTTAAAATACAGAACATTACAGTTCATCGATGCATCATTGATGAAGGTGCGTCCACTTGCATCATGTCCAAGTCTGTATGGCAGAAACTTGGTTCCCCCAAATTCATACCATCTGCCATTACCTTAAGAGATTATGATGGACGACCATCTTCTCCCGAAGGGCTCTTCCAAAATGTCCCTGTAGAACTCGGGGGAAAGACCATTCTCATTGACATTGAAGTTATCGATGCCCCACTTGATTACAATATCTTGTTCGGTCGTAGCTACATGTACGCTATGAAGGCAGTTGCCTCTTCCATATTTTGAACCATGATGTTCCCCCATAACGAGAAGATCATTACCATTGATCAAGTTTCACATTATGAGCCTAACCCTTCTGCCAACATCAATAACATTCTCCCTTTCATCCACACTAATCCTGAAGCATACCCACTCATCGAGATGGGGCCCAGAATTTTCAAAGACCCATCCTTGTTAGGAACTTACCATGGTGCACCACCACTCATTCATCCTTCCAATCAGGTATGTGTCATCTCATTCAAAATAACTGACATTAAGGATACCCTTCCTCCCAGTGAGGCTTCTCTTATATCTGACGTCCCACTAGTCGCAGAGCTCCTCCCTCAAGAATCTTCTACGAACTCATCGACTCCACTAGTTCAAAATTTCACCTCACCCCAAGCCCATATCCCAGTTTGGGAGACAGCTCCCCAAGACATTACTCAAATCCCTTTCTTTTACCCCCCACCAGGTGTACAGGATTTCCAGGTCGCTGCAACACTTACCCTTCCTAATATGGTACTAACAATCCCAGTTTGGTATTTACATCCACCTGATATGGTTCCTCAACAATCCCTCCCTCCCCAAACAGAAGGAATCCTGATGCAAATTCCCATACTCACTCCCACCATACCCCCTACACCCCCACCCACTAACCCCCCTACTACAGTTGGGGGTAGGCGAAAGAAGAAGGAGCCCACATATCCACTTCCCCCATGCATCCAACCTCCTTGCGCGCTATGCGATAAAGACAGACACCCCACCAACAAATGCCCATCTCTCCCCGAGTTACGTAATCTCATCCAACTCCCTCGAGCACCACCATCACTCATCGCTTCCTCTAGTATTTCCACTATCTCACATAACACAAGTAACAAAGGATTGAGAACCAAATTCACATGTGCCATTTATTCAGAATATGGCCATTACACACACCATTGCCCAACGTTACCTTAATTCCAACAAACACTAACAGATGTATGCCATAGCTTTCAACAAACACCCACCCCAACTCTTGTCACCGTCATCCATTATGTCACAACCTCAGACAATGAATGTATGAGATGCCCTTGCTCTCTCTACGAATCCCTAGATCATTTCACATATCAATGTCCTATGATCATTGAATATAGGCAACGCCAAGTGACCCTAATTCAAACTCCTACACCCCCTACAGAATTGATGATTAACGCTAACCCATCACTAGAGATTCTTCATATTATTTCTCCTGAGCCAGAAGAACTCCCTACTCCGCCATGGTTCTTGGATGACTTATACGAGGATTTACCCCCAAATCCCCCCAATTCTCCCATTCATTTCCCCATGGAAATTTTACACCCAACTACCATTTATAACCCTCAATATCTCAATATTTGGTTTATGTTGAACAAACCATCGCAACCTCATTGCATCATTCCCCTTGCTTCTTCATCACCAGAAGATAACCACATGATGACAGTCACCAATATCACTCTTTTAGATCCCTTGTATTCCCAACAATTCCACTGTGATGAGGACATACTCGAGGAATTAACCACCCCCGACGACCCATGGTATGCGCTACACCACAGAGCACTCTTCCTTTCACAAGAAGCCTTCACGTCTCCTAAACAACACCCCATATACACAGTTGAAACCAAGGATTTTATCCCATCGGGGCATATCAACTGGTTCAACAACCCTATCCCTACCCCTGATGATTTTGAAGAAGGAAATATGGCCAACATTTCCCCTACCATCAAAATCAATATTTCCATAAAAAATGGAGTCCTCGAGGAAATCACCATTGGCGTCGCATGCACTCCTGAAGAAATCACCACCTACAAATCCCTCTTCCAAGAGTACCAGGATATTTTTGCCTAGTCATACACAGAGATGCTTGGCCTTGATCCCTTTATTTTCGAACATCGCATAGACACCTGGCCTGATATCACACCGGTTCGCCAAAAACAACGACCGCTACACCCATTCAAAGCAGCGGCCATCAAAGCCAAGATTGAAAAATTACGCACGGCTGGATTCATCTACCCCATCGCCTATACCTCATGGGTCTCCAACCCTATCCTTGTTAACAAAAAATAGGGCACCATCCGTGTATGCACGGACTTTCGCGATCTCAATCACGCCTGTCCCAAAGAAAACTTTCCAACGCCTTTCATCGACCAAATTATCGACGACTGCGGAGGCCATGAGGATTTATCCTTCATGGATGGTTTCTCTGTCTATAACCAAATCCAAATCCATTCAGTCGATCAATACAAGACTGCATTTACCACCCCTTGGGGTACTTTTTCATATCGTGTCATGCCTTTTGGCCTAAAAAATGTTGGCGCAACTTTCCAACGGGCTATGACATACATTTTTCATGATCTGGCTCATATCATCCTCACATACTTGGATGACCTCACAACTCAATCCAAAAAACGCGCTCAACATCTTGATGATTTATAAGTCATCTTCCAAAGGTGTCATCAGTACAACATCCGCTTAAACCCCATCAAGTGTGTGTTCTACGTCACTGTCGAACACCTCCTTGGCTTCATCGTTTCCCAAAGAAGTATTACCATNGCCAACTCCAGAGCCTACAAGGAAAAGCTAACTTTTTACGATGATTTGTCCCAGATTATGCCACTCGAGCACACGGTTTCCTTTGCTTACTACACCACGACATCCCATTCCACTGGGATGAACATGCCCAAAATGCTTTCAATGATCTTAAAATGGCACTCTCCAATGTCCCTTTAATTAGTTCACCCAACTATAATCGCGACTATATCCTCTACATATCAGCCTCAGTCGTCTCAGTAGCAGGAGTTCTCGTTCAAATTGGAGATGATGATCGTGAGCATGTCATTTACTACATTAGTAAAAAGCTCTCAGGGACACCCTTGAAATACAATCATGAAGAGAAACTAGCCCTTGCAGTCGTTCTCGCAGTCCAGAAACTGTGCCATTACATTCTACTTTGCACAACCAAAGTCATAGCAGATTCCAACCCCATGCAATACTTGCTCAGTCCTCGACAAATTAATGGTAAATTTGCTCGATGGATCGTTATCCTTCAGGAGTACGATCTCGAATTTGCAACACCCAAGAGCAAGAAAGCTCTCGTCCTCACTGAACTCATCATAGATTTCCCCTCCAATACTACCAGTTCCCCCGTCAATACCGACTTCCCTGATGAACGTCTCTTTTACATCCCCTTGGATGATCCTTTGTATGGTGATATCCTTGTCTACCTCCGAACCCAAAAGTTCGGTAACTACCTCTCACGAGATGATCGTCGACGTATTCGCCATCATGCCCCCCGCTATCTCCTCATTAGAGATATCTTATATCGGCGAGGGGTCGACACCATACTCCATCGATGCTTGACTATTGACGAGGTTGATCGAGTCTTGAATGACTACCACAGCGGCGCTTGTGGGGGCCACCTTTCTGGGATGTCCACTGCTCAGAAAATCATCCACACAGGTTACTTTTGGCCTACATTATTTCATGATTGCATTCATGCCATGAAGCGATATGATAAATGCCAACTTTATGCCAACAAAGCACGAGCACCACCTACTCTTCTACACCCAGTCATTACTGTAGGCCCCTTTTTTAAATGGGGCACCGACTTCATGATGTGCAACCCTCCATCCAACAATGGACACAAACACATTGTCATCGCAGTCGATTACTTCACAAAGTGGGCTGAGGCCATGCCTACCTTCAACAACACCGCTGACACCGCAACATGTTTTTTCTTTAACCACGTCATATCCCGCTTTGGAGTACCACTCCAACTAGTCTCTGATCACGGGAAACATTTCGAGAATGAGATTTTCGTCGAACTCTCATCCCTGTTAGGATTCTTTCACGAGTTTGCCTCACCATACTACCCTCGGTCCAACGGGTAGGTCGAAGTAGTTAACAAGGTCCTCAAGACCATGTTGCAGTGCACGGTTAACAAACATAATACCAATTGGCATCATATGTTATTTTCCACGCTATGGGCTTACCGCACGGTCGTGAAAACTACCACTGGTTTCACACCATTTCATCTAGTCCACGAGGTCGAGGTCACTCTTCCTATCAAGTGCGAAATTCCCACCTTACGCACCACGATTGAGTTATTACCCGACACTTCTCCAATGGAGCAACATTTGTTGAACTTAGAGTCCCTGGATGAAGATTGTTGATCTTCATTATAGAACAATGAGGCAACCAAAAAATAGTCAAAAGCCACCTTTGATCATCATATCAACCTTTTCTCATTCCACGAAGGTGACCTCGTCCTTGCTTACGATATCTCTCACGATACCCTCGTCCATGGAAAATTCAAGTCACTATGGCATGGTCCTTACATTATCCAACATTCCTCACTAAAGGCGCATACATCCTGGCTTCCCCCGATGGCCTCTCTCTCAAAGAACCCAAGTTGTATTTAAAGAAATTTTACGCCTGAGCATAGTCATTCTACACTAGTTTATTTCTTTTCTAGTGTTTTTAATCTTTTTTCCATGCCTCACATCTAAAATATCATTTGTGTTATTGACAGATGCCTCCTCCATCAGCCTACCACATCAGTTACGCTGACGGTGCCAACCGTTGGACACTGAATCTCGCTTTGAATTCTTAGGCCCTCTATTCCCCCTCACATGAACTGCTCCACTCTATCGGCATATGTTTGGGCTCCGCAACCAACAACCAAGCCAAGTACACTATCGTCATTGGTCTCCTTGCCAATGCTAACCATCATCGTATTCATCACCTTAGCATCCTACTTGAATCCTAACTGGTCATCCTCCAGCTCAACAATGTGTATCGTGTTCGCGATCCTTGCCTCTTTCACAAATACATGCAAGTTAGACTTTTATCTCAGCATTTTGATTTCATTACATTTACACATATTCCAAGACAATTTAATATATCACATCGAGACACCTCTACACACACATAAACCATCAGAAGTCTGTCACAGCATATAGATTAGACATCATACACAAACAATAAAAAATCATCACACACATATGAACATCACAAAGACCACAAAATGTATATCTATAT
>ML782363.1:573612-591182 GCA_009831015.1 Picea engelmannii | reverse complement strand
TTGTGCCATCAAAATGTTTACAAAAAAAAATAGAGTACATCCTGTACAAAATCCGTAGGCCAGTGAACCACCTCGGTACAAAACTGGTATCACCACACCCAATGGGCTCACTAGCCTATATTATATACAAAAATACATACAGAGACACTCATGGTGTCTCCAGAGCACCACCACCTGGCCCTCCCTCAGGAGGTGGTGCCCCACCCACTATCGATCCCTCTGGACCTGGGGGTAGCCGCCCAATCATTGCAGCACCCGCTACTGTTGCTCTCCAAACCATGGTCCTCCACATCAACGGAACCCCCACACACTGCTCTAGGATTCCCTTGTCCTAGATACGCATCCACATGCCCTCAGGCACTCCCTGTAGCACCACCTCCAAGCGGCGACGAATATCCTCAAACTCTCCCCCGGACTCGGCCGAAGGAGCATGTGATGACCCTACACCCGGGTCGCCAAACTGGTGTCTCCTAGCCACCCTCTCATCACCAACAGGTCTCACCTCAACATCCTCCCATCGTCATCTCTCTCCTGCCTGCGGCTCTCCCCGTGGAGGTCTCACTGGCCCCTGACGCGTCGACGCTCTAACCAACTCAACCTCATGCCCGCGAGGTCCCACATCTGCACATACAAACAAACAAAGGATATCATCAACATCCATCTATACATAACACACATGCTATACTATCTAAATATGAAAACATCCAAAATCACATCATACCTCGGTGGTCGAACACCTCTCCTGGCAGTAACACCATCTCCGGATCACCCCAGAATTCCACCCCACAGTACGGATACTGTAGTATGAACTGTGGCATTTTCCGCCACACCTGTGCAGCCTCAGCCGTGAAAAAATGGCCACCCTCCCCACCATCGTGCTGAATCAAGATCCTATCCCACCACTTCAGTCGCGACTCTCACACACCATGTGCACCCAATAACACTCTAGGGCGTAACATCAGCACCCTCTCCAAAAACCATGCAACCAAGATGGACCCAAAAGCGAAGTCCCCTACGTCCGCAGCCCGACACCTATCTAGCTGCCCTACCATCTTGGCATGCAGCATCAAGCCCCAGGCAAAACGCTCTCCTACTAGCACCCTCTCCATAATCCTCAGTTGACCACCACTGATCTGCTGAGTTGCGAGGGACCCATATACCCTCACAACCATCGCTGCCACATAGCGATGAACCAAAAACGGGAGCCCAATCAGAAAATATACATCCTCCACCGTAGTGAAGGTCAGCTGCTCACCCCACACCATAAAACAATGCAAATCCGGACTCCACATCCGAACCAAGAACTACAGGAGGTACTCCTGGGCCCATACCAAGGGGAAATCAAAGAACTTCAGCAGCCCACAAGCTACCAAAGTATCATGAACCGTTGGCTCCTCATTGGTCACAACCTCCCTGAGTTGTGACCAATCTCTCTCTCTCTCCATTGAACCAACATCATCCAAGTGATCACCTGCAAAACACATAATCTAGTTCTCGATCAGCCATCTCAAACATAAACACATTATCATTTCCAAAAAGATAAGTTTTACACCCGTCATCTTTGCCTCTAAGGCATGGTTGTTTAACCCCACAGGCATGCACACATGCACGCCTGGTCATTCCATAGGCGCGCATACATGCGCGCCTGTTCATCCCACAGGCGTGCATACGTGTGCACATGTTCATCCCATGAGTATTCACACATGCACGCCTATCAACCATACAATGGCATCGCCATGTGCCCCTGTCACATATACAGGCGCGCATCATAGCGCACCTATTCACTACACAGTTGTGCACTCATGCACAATTGTTTAGCTTACAGGTGCGCATACAATGCGTGCTTGTTTCCCCCATTTAGGTGCCCCTATGAACGGATACTCTCATTACAGGCATGCACCCATGCGCGTATATCTCTCGATCACCTGTGAACTAGGGGGCCCACACCTACAAAACCCCCCGTCCAACCCTTCGTACAGGCCCTGCCCAAAAAAAAAAACCCTAATTCTATGCAGGACGATAAGACAACTCACCTGAAGCTCACTGGTCCTGAATCGGCCACCTCATCCTCCCGGAATCTTGAAATCTCCTCTGAATATCTCTCTTCCAACTACTCTGACAGCAGGTACAAATGAGGTGGCAATGTGGGCCCTATAGCTATATATAGTCCTTTTTGCCAAACTTCCAGGCTCCATTCTGGGAGCTCCGGATGTCCGTTTTTCGATCCGTCTTCAGCCACAGGATCAACACCCCGTCCTCTATATCAAGACAGTCCCTGGGACCATTTTTATCCTTATCCCCGGAGGAGCATTTTTCCATACCCCGTCCAGGTACGCATGCTCATGTTCAAAGTTATCAAATAAATGATTATATGTTCAATTATCTTCAGATATTGTTCACGTCAGGTATTTGGTTGTCATGTGTGCAGGTACTTGATCATCACACACCAACATGATGCTTTCAGGTATATAATCAACACTGGCATGTAATCATTCCCTCTGAATCTCAATCGCATCTCCAGTCACACCCTATGAAATTTGCCTTTAGGGTCCCTATATCCGACTCTGCAGTATTGTCACCTCCACTGCATTTTGGGTACTGTCACCCGGTAGCACTCTCCCCCACATGAGTTGTCCCATTCATAGCCCCCTTTGGCACTTTGACACTCATGCTGTTTTCCACCTTTAGGGATGGGAGTCCCAATAGTCTTACATCATGTCGTGAATCAGCCACATACTCCTTCTCCTCATTTTTCTAGCCTACCCAATGGACTCCTAGGGCACTTCCTCATGGTTTTATTTTAACTGCACTCCCGCAACACCATTTACCATCCATTTCATCCACCGTCGGTTTTCCCATCTTCAGACTGCCCTCCATACATTGCCCTAATACAGAAACCCGCCTATGGGGCCCCAACCCTCCACTTGTTTTTTACACCAACTTGTGCCATCCTCAAGCCAAGCCATCTTACACTGGGGCACCCGTTTCTGTATCTGCATTATTATCCCCGCTGATTTTTTAATTCTTTTTGTAATTAAGCAGTTGTTTCCAGCATTTTACATAGCTTTTTGTCGTCACCTTTGGCGACCTTCTTGGAAAATGCAACCCATGTCACCCTTGGTTGGGGCATTCCTTATCACCTACTCCTATTGAGATCATCCATAAACCCCAAGTACCCCATAGGCCACCTACCTCTGCTCTCGGAGTTTGTTCACTTTGTCCTGCCTCTGGCACAACTTATCCCACGTCTTGTTGTCCCCCTGACACTCGACCTCATTGAACGGTTGCGGCCACTTATACTTCGCATATATCCCCAACCAAGGGCAGTCTTGAGTCTCCACGCATATTGACTTCATCCATGTACCTCCTCAGTTCCTGACCTCACCTAGTGGATTTCACGAAGCCCTTTGCTTCTTGGAGTCACGTCTCACTTTTTGTCGACATCAACACAGTTTCCAGAAGGCCAATAGTATCTTGACTCTCATTAACTTTATAATGAGGAGTCTCGGATGACACAGGGAGAACCATCATTGCTCTCTGTTTTCGTTGACCCCCATAACATTTGACTTCAACACTTTCTCATGTTACGGTGGATCTTACTTTGCGATTATTGCAGTTGTTTTTTATATTTTCCGAAGAACTCTGAACTTTGTTAGGCTATCAATGCCCATAGAATCCATGATGCTTCTTACAGGTATCATTGCCTACTGTTTAGAGTATGTCCCTCATCAGAATTGTCCTCTACCTTGATCAAAACCGCCCCCAAGGGCGTTGTAGTTGTCTACACCAACACACAGTTTCAGTTACTGTACAACACCCTTTTTTGGAGTTACATGACACGATCATGGGGCATGCCCGCCTCGTTTGTACACAATTTATTTTTGTGAAAAGTTGGGTCCTACAGGTTCCCTTCTCCCTCCAATGGTTCACTCTTGATACTCTCACTATCTCTCTTTCTTACAACAGTACTCTCAGTAGAAGAAACATTGATGAATTTTGGCTATCTGTATGCTCCTAACCTCATCCATCAGGGGGCATATGTTATCACTTACATTTCATCCACAAATGGTTATAGGAATCCAACATCTTCAAACAGATATGAGTTCACCCATGGACTAAAATTATCAAAAAAACATTTCCAAAAGGTCCAAAACTATACAACCAGTTATAAAATTAAGATGCACTATGACTACACAGGGTGTGCACGCACGTGTGCCATCAAGAAACGTAGGAAAAACGAACTTGCGCACGATGCGTGATTGTGGATGCTAAAAGCCACACACACCTGAGAACGGTGCATTTATGATGTTGGTCGGCCTCCCACCCACTTCTAGTTCAGCTTCCAAGCCGATTTGACATCCAAATCTCGGCTGGATCCGGCTGGTCAAAGACCTAAAGGTGCCCTAAACAACCCCTTTTCACATTAAAATTTGGTTGCACAATACCTCAAAGTGGTGCTATAAAACAAAGCCATGGGTGCACTACATTTTCAAGGAATTAATTTGTAAGGTTATGCTGCTGCTATTCTCTTAGGGAATCCTCTTTTCTCATCAAGAGCATACTAGTACCATTCCATTTGGGCAATCCACATCGCCTTTTGAGTGGGTTAGCTTGGGATTCTTTCACCATTTCTTTCAAGTTTTCAAGTTGTAATAAGAGCTCAATCTTGGGGGTCCAAGAGCCCTCCCTTGGAGGAAGAAGGGACCCAAAGTCCCCTTTCTTTTCGGTGTTTTCTTTTCACTAATACAATCCCTTCCATTGGTGACATGAGTCTTGTTTGTTTCTTGTTCTTATGTCCTTATGCACTATAGTTTAGTTGTTCTTTCCTTTCCTAGTTTGATTCTTAGCTTAGTCTTTTATGTTTATTTTTCTAACATTTTCCTTTACAACTGTCCTTCTTAGCTAACCCAACTAATCTTGTAAGCACCTCTATTTTTCTCATTTAGGTGACAAAAGAGGCACACCACCCATGTGAAAGAGTGAGGCTAATACAGAAAGAATGCAGTTACTTCGAGTAGATTCCATACTCAAAGACCTCAAGAGCTGGAAAGCATTAATGGACGTGAAGGAGAAACCATCAGTGCTCCCCTAACGAATTTCATTTGTAACTAAAATTATGCAGAGTAAATCATATCATTGTACTCATATCCATGTCCCAATCGAGAAAGAGAAACTGGGGTACTGCTTTAGTATCCCATTCGTTAGTAAGATGCAGAATGTAGCACAATCCCATAGGAGTTCTATAAATGGGATAATTGTAAAAGAAAGAGGTATTTTGGTTCTTTTGTGAAGAGATTGGTATTTTTACTGTTATTTGAATAAAGGACTGAAGACATTTTGGGAAGACAATGGCTTATGTGTGTATGATTGTGATTATTCATGTTTATGCATGTAATTTTTTATAATTTATGAATGTTAATCTCCGAATTATTTCTTGGTTAATATTATGTTGCTTACAATTGTTATTGTTTTCCTACACGAATACAACAACTCAATAACTTAACTTGTAAATCAATTTATATTAGCTACAAACAGTTGCTTGGTCAAATTCTATATTTCTTGTCACATGAATTCATTCTATGCAAGTAATAACATCCCTAACTATGTTCATCTTGTGTATTTCTCCTTATCATGATAGATTAGCTTAGAATAGATTAAAGATGTATCTTAGACCTTTAGTCTTTTATTCTAGTCATAGGAATAGATAGTTAGAATCTTTAGCTTTTAACTCATATGAGAACCTACGGTTCTCAGATTCATGTTAGCCTCCTCCCTTACCCAACCTTGTGGAATCTTAGTCCCCCGTCACTCTTTCTTCGTGGTCGGTCTACACGTAGTTGGTGGAGTTACCACAGTTTCAAAGATAAGTGTCATTATGTGTTTAATTTCAATTAAAATGCATGTTTGTGATGCTTGTAATATTATCATGTATTTCGTTGAAATGGTATTTATTGTTAATTCTATTTAAGTCTGTATGATGGCAGTAACTCTATGTTAAATGAGTTAATTTGATTTAATATGCATGTTATATATAAATTTATGGGAATGTTCTGCATAGTAACGTTGCTCGACAGTGGGGTTGATGGTCGGGGACATTACAAATTGGTATCAGAGCTATAAAGGCTAAGTTAAGGTTTTGTTGGTAACGTTGCTCAACCTGTTGGTGGTTGGGGACGTTACAAAATCAAGCCATAAACTGGTCGGAAACATTATCCTAAATGAGATTGGGTCTAATTGGGACCTTCCATTGGGCGTTTTCCTTGATCTGATTGTACGGGCCATTTCAACCCATCAACAGAAAGCTTCGTGGAAAACCCACCAAATACTTCTCCATGATCCATGGATGGTAAATGGAGTAAATTGTAGACCCAAGGAGTATGAGAGTTGAACCCATGACCTCCCCAACTTCGGAGGAGAGTAGGCACGTATGGCATCAAGACCAATTGAGCTAACCCTTGAGGTTAGATTTGGCCATTTGTTTGTTAAAGTGGTGAAAATATTGCTTTCTAAAGAAACATCCCACTTGTCTATTAACCAAGTCAAATATGAGGGCATAGGCCTTACCCACTTGATCTACCAAGGATGCCCTCTAGATCCATCCCTTTATGCAATGGGTGTTAAATCCCTTGGTTATCTCATCCATAGTATAATGTCTCAAGGTATTACCCATGGCATTCCCCTTCCTAGCCTAGATGTAGGTAAGCTTGTAATTGGAAAATTTGAAGATGACTCTTTCTTTACTATACTTGGAAAATTAGTCCATTGACAATACCATGGATTGCTAGCAAATGTTCTGCAAAGCCTTGATATCGAAATTACAATTGGCTAAGAATCAATGTTATCTTCAGACCCAATAGGAAGCCTTGGATTACTTGGTAGTCCATGGATGGACATGGCTACAACTTGGGAAGAAGTTCAAATTCTTTGGAATTCTTATAGCCTTTGAAACCTCCCCAATGGTAATTAGTGGTATTAAGAGTATCCAAAAATGTTGAAAAATGGAATATGATGGCCCCATCTCTCATAGGAAAAGATTAAAATGTGCCAAAATGATTGTAGCAACACGTGTATATTACTCTTCATGCCAGGTTCTCTTTGGCCCGTGCTTATGCTAAATTTGAAAAATTGCTCAAAATTTTCTTGTGGGTTAACTCTAATGGGGACAAAGTCTTCCATGGGGAAAATTGGAGACTTTATTGCACATATAGGGAGAAATGAATTATTTGTATTATATCCGAGTAAACACAAGCCCGAATGTTGTGTTCCAAGTGGATAATTATAGTATTCAAAGCCAAGGAAGACTAGAAATGCTTTCTACATCATTACATTACCTCAAATAGAGAGACTACAGATGGAACCAAAGGATGGGATTTATGAAGTGCAAGCTTGTATATGGACATAAATGGATGTCAACAAAACCTATTATGGAGGCCAAACTCAATTAAATTTTGAGAATTAAGTCTAAGGAGAAGAACTATATTTACTAAATAAAATCCATATTGAAGTGATACCTTAAGCCTAAAATAAAAAAAAATTATTTGGTCCTTACTATATAGAGGTCTACCCATAGGGAGATGCCTACAATATTTAGAATTTGCTGATACCAAATGCCCCTTGTGTGGAAAGAATGAAAAATTAAAGCATCTATTTTTGTTTTCTAAATATGCCCAATTAGCTCGTGAGTAGGCATCTAAATTATTATGTTCCTTTCTTGTGACCCATATGTAACTTACCCACTGCTAAAACATCACAAAAAAAGACTAAAATGAAAAAGACTTGAGGTTGTTGCTCAAAGTTGTTGATTTGTCAACACTAACTGAATTACTATTAACCTGTCAAATTATCAATAAAAACTACACACTTTGTGCAGCAAAATTAGAAGAGGTTTAAATACACAACATAAAACAAGAATTTTCTTTTCATTTGCAAATAAATATTAAGAAATCTCAAATTTATAAAAAAAAATATTGTGTTTCATGGTATCATGACCACTGAAATTTTATTAATGCTATTGTATGGCTAAGTGATAATATTGGATTCATCGTTCTTGGGGGTTCACCCAATTTTGAACTAACTAGAGGTGGTTGCATAGAAGCCCATTTTTTCCTAAATGCACAAATTGTGCATTCTTTGTTTATATTAAAAGTTAAAGGAATTATCCAAAAAGAATGTCAGGAAAGAAACTAAGCTCATAGAATCATAAACCTAACAACCATGGATCTTGAATATCTATCTTTCCTTTCTATTGGGCTCACTTCAACAAGGTTTAGCTTACCCTTATACATAGATATGTTCATTCCCTGACTCACCTGGACATAAGCATTCATAAAATAGTACCATAAATAAATTATATACTAAATGATGTATAGAATTTAACTCCAACATTCCATACAGCTTGTCATGGATAAGGCTATGACAAGAGCTAAAAAAAACAATAGCCAAGAATCATTAATCATGTCCATATTCAAAGGTTATTCATGATGCTTCCATGCATGGATTTGAGCACAACAATCAATTCAGGTCATCAAATCTTATTTAATCTTCCATGTTAAGGATTTATAGACAAAACTAATGGAAGCCGATATAGGCTCTTGTGTTCTCTGCAATGATTTTGTGAAAACATTTCTTCGTAATTTTTCCTTTTAATCTCAACAAATTTTCCTCTGTTGGTTATCATTATGTATGTATTCCAGATTACAATGATCCAATTTCCAATTGGCTTTTCAACTGGAAAGATATAGCCATGCACAACCTGTATCTTATGTGAATATGCACAAATGGAAGCCATTCAATAAGATAAATGACAAAACACATTTAAGCCCCACATATTATACTCATTGTTGTGTTTTCATAATTGATAATGTACAACTTTCAAAAAATATTGAAAATAAGTTGTTTAGTTTAATTTTTCCAAGCTTTGCAAGCATACCACGATATGACAAATGGAAACATCTACCTCGTACTTAACTATAAATGTTACACCTAATCTTGGTGATAAAATATTTTATTCATTTATACATAAAGTCTAAAGAAGTCTCGACTCAAAAGAAGTCTCAAATTCTTCATTTTATGATAGCCATAATTTCCAGACAAAGGGATGCCAATCTGGACAAGGTGAGATAGTTTTATGCTTGCAAATGTTATAGTAGCTTTATCTATAATAAATAGTGGGTTATAGAGACTGTTATACTGTATATATTGATATTGTAATCCATATGAATCATGGATAGCAAGGTCACACTGGTCAATCATGTGATGGATATCTAGTTGAGGTTTCGAAAATAACCTGACACGGTTGAAATAACATGGTTTGGGTTGTAACTGCCTTAGCTAATTCATTTGATAAAAGAGGGAAAATTATTGATGACAAGAAAGTAGTGACTAGAGAGGATGTTGAGGATAGCACAATTGACCATGTGAAGAAATACCAATATAATGGCTCCCACCCAAATAAATAAAGCTGAAAAACCCAACTATAAATAGAGAAATGACAAAAATAGTGATATCCATACTTGCATGTGCCCTTATAGTTTTTCCACCAAGAATAACAATGTTACATCCTATCCCTGGGGTGTGAACCAAATATTGTTCTCCTAAAGTGTAGTACTCAAGTTCAAAATATGAAAATAAATTCATAAGGATATACTTTGTAAATTATCAAGGTTGTGATCCGCTACCACTGAGTTCTGTGACATTGAATGAATGTGAAACTGGCTATACCAACCACTGCAAATGATGGCTTTTAGTATACATATGGCCATATTTCATGGAAATATTTGGTCAGTCAAGAGGGCATGATGTGGCCATGGTTAGAACTATGAACCTATGGTGTGATGTAGTAAATCATACAAATGATAAACTACCATCTATGGCACCCTGCAAACTCTTCATTTAGATACTCATGTTGGAGACACACCTAGATTCGATGTGAAATTTACAACTTAAGTTGAAACATGACTAGTGCAATAGATATTCTCTAAATCTTTGGACATGTATAATTGTCCCCTTAGAAGTAGAGAAGGAGAGCAAAATTTCAAAAATGATTAAATGTAGGGGAAATATAATTTCACAAGAATCGATAACAGGGATAACCTCATGTCTACAATTTTAACTAGAATATATTTTACCCCTCCATAGATATGAAATTTCCCAGACTTTCATTTCAACAAAAATTGTAAAACAATGATCTATAGGGATTCTTAGAAACTAGAGACAAAATTGACAGAGATAAAAACACAGTATTTATCTAATATATTTCAAAAATAATCTGTGGTCCAAAACATAATTATAACTTTTATTTTGAATGTTGCGGATCAAAAAACCAGCTGAACGAGATATTTCCACCCAATTATAGGTAGTCCTCTATGGGAACCACCCCCTAGTTGGGCTATGATACCACCAGGGAGAAGTAGGGACAAGAAAAACTATGAATTTCAAACTAAAATAGGTCCAACCAATTGATTTTTATTGTTGGTCTTCTTGAAGACAAAGTATCTATGAGACACACACATTACATGCCCCACACAACACAATGAGTACCTCCTTCTCTATTGTATAAAACCTTATCAAATCCTCCCTTCAATGTTATTCAATATTTGCATAGAAAGGTCCAGGATGAGATCTCAAGCTTATGCAATATCCCCTTTGTTTCTTTGCACTTTTTCTAGGTCTAAAATCTTCCTTTCATGGTTGGTCTATTCTCTCATGGACTTGGCTCTCTTTTTCTGCTATCTAACCTCTAAAAATCTCCTCTTTCCCCGTTTTTCCAACAACCTCTTCTTTTCCATTTGAATTTTCCATGCATGCACAATAGCAAGAGAATTCCAATTCAAATTATTTTGTAGTTCCAAGAATGTAGGGGAGATAACTTGCTAGTTTTTAGGAAACGATGGCTTAGATTGGGGATTTGTTTCAACCATTCTTCTTCACCTATTTTAACTTTGCAACTCAAATTTTGAAATGGGTGAATGTTCAAGGTACATAAGGTAGATGGTTTTAGAAATAAACCCCCCTTAGACCCCCTCACCTTTCCCCTCTTGTGGTATCATATCCCCTATGGGCGCTCAAGCTCAGTTGGTATTTATCTTCTTCTTTATTAACTGCAAAATAAAAATATTACAATATTCAGAGCACCGTGGTATATCTACCCCATGGTGTTAGTGTAGAAAAAAATAAAATTTCCATGCAAAGTATTTAAAAAATTAATTTCAAATATTTGAAGAAGTAAAAGTTGGGATATTACACCATATTACTAGGAGATTCTCTCCCATGGGCTATTGATTTATACACTACTTGGCATTATATTTGACTTGACATATTATATATTTTCTAGAAAATTAGAAATGAATGTATTTTCACCAACACATGACACAACACAAGATTTACCTAGCAAAAAGGCTCTTTAATCTATGCCCATGTGCTTCTACAGATCCAAGTTCAAACACATAAAGTGGGGATAGAAGTAACTGACATATGTGAGATGGAGGACACTGGACCAAGGCACTTTGTACCATGATCAAGGTGCCCCTTAAAAGGCATTATCTTTCTCGCTCTACTCATTATTGAGCTTCCAATGGTCGTCGACACCAGTACAAGACAAGTTGAGATATTAGAGAGCATTGAGAAAGAAAACAAAGATGGAATCCAAAAATAGGCGTCAACCCTCCTATGTTAAAATTTGCATACTATTCCCTTGGCCATCTTAGAACTAGAGCATCTTGAAGACCCCGTGCAGAGAAAAAATGGATCAGAGCCTATAATTGTAGATCATGGGTCTACAATTGAGTTATGGGTGCCTCTTCTCAAGGACAAAGACCCTCCTCCTTACATGGGTCTAGTTCCCACTACATCATGGGTCTAGGATATGACAATTTTATTTAGACAATTGGCCCTTATTGTGTTTATTAATTTTTATTTAGATAGTGTGGCACTATGTGACTCTTAAATTTTTGTAACCTTGCATAGCTAACTTACAAGCTAGGGTTTTGTCCATCTTGGCTCTATCTTGTGGTTGCTACTCAATGGCTCTTTTTTTTTGTAAAATTTATATATATTAATAGGATATGAATCATGTTATCAAATGAAAATAATAATAATAATAATAAAAATAATAATAATCCCAACTGGAGTCAAACACAACCTATGAAAGGATGTAAGCTCAAATACCCTTGTGATTTTTATGGGCAAGATCGTCACACCCATATGTGTCCTAATCTTATTGAAGTCCAAAGATTGAAGGCCCAATTACCTAATCAGGACAGCCCACAAGCACCCAAAACCTTGTAGAACCATTTCCCTCAACTTCATTTCATTGCTAATCAAGTTGGATCCTTAATAACTTTGACCTTTTTGAGAACTCCAAAATCGAGTGACCCATCCTATAGGTTATCAAAGCATTCTTATATTTGTTGATATGGTCAATGTACAAATCTATAATGAAATTTTGAGACACCTAACTACAAGTCTTAGACTAGTAAGGAGAGGTATGCCTCCACCTCAAAATAGTTCTTTATAATTCACATTTCATATAACAAAGAAAAAGGAAAAACCCACCTTGATTATGCCCAAACCTGTTTTGTGAATAACGACACATAATCCTCGTGATATGGGTTCTTAGTTATATAACATATTTCAATATTTAGTGAAACCACCTTGTGCTATGTCTACTTTAGAGGTCCAACAAATAATACCTTCTCAACATAAGGCCTTGTTTCATGCTCTTAGAGGTACTAATCCTTCAAACTCTTGGTCAATGACAATTTAATTAGTTAACATAGAACCAAGTTTGTGTTTCCGCAACAACCCCCCTTTCATTTTTCTTTTATAAGAGAAAGGAAAGGGGCCCCCTATTGAAATTTGAACTCTAGTGCCTAATCCTCTACTACTATGAGCCTAATGATTATTCTTTACTTACCTTGAGAGAGTTGGGGGTTTGATATTTATTTTTTATTTTCTTTGATGGAGGCTTGTTAATCCCTTTGATCTTATACGTTCAAATGTCTTCATAATGATTTTTAACTTATGATGCTTCATTAACATTTGTATGATGAAATTGACAAGTTATCTTTGGGACCTTTTGCAAATTTCGAAGTATTTGATGATCCTACATGACTGCAGAGTTTGATGTTCTATTATATTTCTTGAATGAGTCAATTTTTAAGGACTTTCTAAATGGATGACTTAAATGAAGAACATATATGCATTATGAATCCTCTTTCTTACATGTTGTTCCTAATGTCTTCATATTTATGCTCAATCTCTTGT
Source organism: Picea engelmannii (assembly GCA_009831015.1). Lineage (NCBI taxonomy): Eukaryota > Viridiplantae > Streptophyta > Pinopsida > Pinales > Pinaceae > Picea > Picea engelmannii. Next base: position 577,919 of record ML782363.1, on the reverse strand, counting down.
ATGTTGATCATATTCTTCAATTTCAAACTCCTAGCTAGAATCACAAGATCAGTGATCCTTTCTATAAGCTTGAGACTCAATAAATGTAATTTTTAGGAAATTTATCTACAACAGTCGAGATCATGGATGATTATCTTTGAGAAACTTCTCCTCTTTATTTCTTCATTTTGAAAACAAACCCAACACTTATTCATAAGTTTGTTGAATGCACATGCAAAGAATGCAATGTTTATGATATACTAACAAGTATGTTCTTCCTCGCATAACTAATTTTATTCTTTCTATGGTTGCAAGAGAAGGGTTGCAGAGTCACTACCTTTACATGAATGCTTCAGCCTTGAAATGCATGTGGGGAATCCCTTGATATTATTCCTCTTGACTAGGCTTCTCTCTATGCAGATATTGTCTATCATTTGAAGCCAAAATTGAGTACTCATAATTAATCTTTGTCTCACCATTGCATTGATGGGGTCGAAACCCTGATCCTTTTTCGGAACCTTGATCCTTATTGGGCTCTTCCTCATTAGGAAATAAGACTATCTACCTTGCTCATCCTAGTTCCTGAAACTTCAAATTCGACAAGCCAATCGAATCACCTTTCCCGTAGTCCTATCTCGCGAGCTCATCAGATTTACCTTTATCAAGAATCCCCTGTTGGGGTGTTGAGTGTGCATTGTTTTAATACTTTTCTGAAGCCCGAAGGTCAAAATCCTATCGGGATTCCCTCATCATGTTTGTCTCATCGGACTGGCCAAGTGAATTCCATTGTGATATTTCTAAGGTCCAAAAAGCATGAGCTCCCTTGAAATGATCTCTATCTAGTTCTTCTTTCGGCCTCCCCTCTCTTTGAAAACCCAAAATCGAGGGCCTATCAAGCTTCTCGAATGTAGAACCATGTCTTATTTTCATCCAATTATTACTCACCACTTGTCACCTCCAGATTCATTCATTTTGTTTGACATGAGAGTCTATTCCCTGATCTTATCAGATTCCCTCTCCTTGCAAGCTTATCAGGTCTTCCCTCTGTAATTTTCCCCTTGATCGGATTGACGTATCCCATGTGCCCAGCTAGCGTCAAATTTTGTTTTATCATACGGGTCTCTCTTTGTGACATTAGTGTGTCATGTGACATGTCATCGCTTTAGCCTCTTCCTGCTCGCCATTTGTTTTATTCATATTCACGCAGTCTCGATCCTCATATGACATGCCTACTTAACTTAACACCTATATATTTGGAATCTACATGTATACCTTGTTTCTCTTTTTTGGTCCCTAGGTGCAGAACCCTAACCTGTGCATAACTTGGCCTCATTTTTCATCTTTTTGTATATAATTTGTATAGTTTATTTGTTTTATTTTATTTATTATTATTATTTATTTCATTTTTTGTATTTTTAATTTTCCCATGGTTTTCCCAAACCTACCATTTCTAATAAGAAAATTGAAGAGATGTAACTATTGGTTGTTACAAAAGGTGAAAGATATTCCCTTTTTTATAAAAGGAAGACCGTTGAATGTAATAAAGAACATTTTCCCATCGTTTGATGGTGATACGTTATCTCATAAATGAAGAGCAAAAGGCATTTCAAGATCATGATTGTTGTCAAATACATCTGGGACTATTCTACACTTGTGTTTTCCATTTAAACCTCTTGAATATATGTCACATGAACTATTTATGTGTTCAGTATTTGATATGTTTAAGTTGTTATGATTTCTAATGAATACGGTGGTGATGCTACAGGTTCAGTCTGCAACTATTTGTGATTCAAACTATAGCACTATTGTTTATCATGTGATTGATTGATATGAACTATTTCTGCAATTAATGACATTATTTTATGTTGTGTTCATTCTGTATATTTTATCCTATACGGTATAGGTTAGAAATGGTTAGATTTGTTAGTTTGATTTTGTTTTAGATTAGATTTAGATTTAATTAGAATTCTTCGGGGAACAATTTATTGTTTTTCCCTTTTTCTTATTTTAATTATTAGTGGCAACCTGGCCCACATATTGGTTGAAAAAACTACCCCAAACGAGAGTAGGTCTAATTGGGACCTGCCATTGGGTGTTCTCCCTTACCTGCTTGACAGGTCATTTGGACCCATCAACATAAATGACACTAGAAGGAGGTCTAAATGACAAGTTGAGCCCATGGAGTCATTCTCATTAATTATTTTATTTATTAATGGATCCTTCTCATATCCCTTTATGGAGATGTATTTTTGGTTATGTACCTCTTAAACTCCTAGAAATATTTTTCATCTCTTGTATCAAATTAAATTTGATGGGGGGGGTGAAACATCTACATCTTAACATATTTTAAGTTCTAAAAATTTTGTTATTCTCAGAATATATCTCATGAAGGTGTCATTTGTAGGTTGTTCACTCTCACTTTCACAGATCAAGTCAAGAGTTGGTGTGAGACTTTGCAAGTTACCTCCATTCACACATGGGAGTAGTTTTTGCATGAATTTTGGCATGCTTTCGAGAATTATAATTATGATGAATTGTGTGCAGAAATATCAGAGCTTAGTAAGAACAAAGATGAATCTCTTGAAGACTTTCTTATTAGATTTATGCATCTTTGCTATAGATTTCCTTTGGATGATAGGCCCTATGTCAATGATTTGATTCTCCATATTATTTATCTTGTTAATGAAATAGATCAGCTAGAGGATGAAGAATTTGAATCATGTCTTAATTCTTCTTTACATGTTGATTTGGATTCACATGCACATTCTGAAAATACTAATGACTCGGTTGAACATCATATGTCTAGATATTTCTTTACTCTGGGGGATATAGATCAGAGAGAACATGGTTTTTCAGAAGAAGCATATGTATCATCCCACCATTCCATTCCCCCTTTCCTTCCTTGTGATAAAAAAGAAGCTTCTTTGGTAGCAAATTCGAGTTCATAATTTTTTTAAGCTAACCAAATGGAGGTTTTTGTGTTGATAATGAGACACTTCGGGTCACATCGATGGTTATGTCATTGTTATCATTATACTCTCTCATATTTTCCATCACATGAAATGGGGGAGGAAGATATGGAGAAAGAAATGGATGTTGTTGTTTTTCATATTTCTGTGGTGAGTATTTTTTAAGTTGTTTGCCGGATAATCCACAGTTGGTGTCATTTTTGTCATCGACGTTTCGAATCCGAATCGGGATTCATCATCAGGACTAATCGTCAATTGATAGCTTGTTGATCTCGGTCAATTAATATTTACTATGCAAGATGTTCTTAAGATTTAACCTAGGTCAGTTGTCTAAAAACCTAATCTACAGAGTTTTAAACAAAAATTAACAATTAAAATAAATAATAATATAATAATATATCATAAATTATTACTAAGTTTGTAAAAGTATTAATAGTGTTTTTTAATTATATATATGTATAAATATAAGTTTTAGTATTTTTAATTAATTGAATAATATTTATAAACAGAAATTAAACTTTTAATTAATTGAATTATATTTAAAGTTAATGTAAGAAGGGAGCTTTAGTTATGGTTGTTTTAGGGTTAGAGTTTTAATAGTGTTTTATAATTTTATATATAATATAAGTCTTAGTACTTTTAATTAATTGTATTGTATTTATAGTTAATGTAGGAATGGAGCTTTAGTTAGGTTTGGTTGTTTTAGGGTTATAGTTTTGTATATTATTACTTATTAGTACTTTTTGATTTGTGTTTACATTTAATGTATAAAGTTTAGTGAACTAGTTACTAGATTATGGAAAGGAAGCTTTCAATTAGGGTTTAGGTTTAGTTTTTAGTTTATTAGAATAAATCTAGGGTAGTGTTAAATAGTGTATTTAGTATGATTAGGTCTAAGTATGAAGGTTTTTGTAAAAGTAATCTTAAGTGTTTAGGATACTAAGTAGTAGGGGTTAATTTGCAAGTGATTAGGATGTAACATAGTAGGAATATATATATGAGTATTAATATATAAAGTGTCATAAGATAAGGGTATAGGTAACTTAATGATATATATAGTAGTAAGTGTCTATAAAAGTAGGTAATGCAAGTTTAGTTAGACTCCTAAGTCTAAGAACTGACACAAAGGAAAACCTAAATAAGCAAGGAAGGAAATGTTTTAGGGTTGGAGTTAGATAGTTTTTTATTTAAAAGTAATTTTAATTTATGTTTATATTTAATGTAAAAAATTTGGTGAACTAATTACTAGATTAAGGAAAGGAAGCTTTTAGTTATGGTTTAGGTTTTAATGGAATAAATCTAGGGAACCAAAGGATTGTTTTTAGTATTTGTTAGATTGTGTTTTTAGTATGATTTTCA
>ML782363.1:554326-573562 GCA_009831015.1 Picea engelmannii | reverse complement strand
ATAATCTTAATAGGTTTAAGATACTAAGTAGTAGGGGTTAGTTTGTGTTGTAAGTGATTAGGATGTAACATAGTAGGAATACTGGGGTTTTAATATATATTGTCATAAGATTAGGTTATATGTGACTTAATTATTGAAATATATAGTAGTAGGTGTCTATAATTATAATTTATAAAGTAGCTAATACATGTTATTTTAGACCCCTAAGTCTATGCAGTGACACAAAGGAAAACCTAAATAAGCAAGGAAAGAAGAAAGGAGGTGTCATACCTGATTTGATCTATGAGGGTCTCTAAGTTGGTTGATTAATGGGTGTCAAAAGCTGCTCACCTCTAGGCCACCATCTCTATTCATATTGTTGGGGTGCTTGATTATTTCAAGAGCTTCTCTTAAGCGTCTCATGTAGTAATCATCCTCTTTTGCTAGTATCTTTGTATCCTCCAGGAAGACATGATGTTTGGTCTTAAGTGAGTGTTCTGCTAAGGCCGAGGTGCGAGTGAATTTATATCATTTGATCTCACTAATTTATCTCAAGTTGATGGTTTCATGAAAGGGGGAAAGGGGGAAGCTCGGGGAGGCTTTCCAAGACTATGAGGCACTTTCGTTTACACCGATGGTTATGCCAAGACCTCATTTTTTGGTTTGTATTATGGAATCAACAAGTATATCAGCACATAGATTCTCTCATTGAGTACACTGCATGCAGATTCTATACATGGTTCTCATTTGGTATGTTACTTTCTCATAAACTCCCTCCATCAATTTTATGTTAGTCATGGCATATTGTATGACATAATTGAAGCATGGTTGGAGGGATATTATTTAGCTAAATTTCCCATGAGTTATCATTATAACATCTTTAATATGGTGGATAGAGTTTTTCATGTTTTAATTTTTTCTACATTTAGTCTATTTTGACTCCAAGTTATGTTACTAATTTTTTATGATGAACATGTGTTTGTAGGCTTGGAATTTTATGGATGGCTATATTGGCATTATGAATTCACATAGTTCATTTTCTACCAATGTAGTGTAGGATAGGAGTAGGATAGAATAGGTTAGTGTCTTTTCTTTGCATAGTTTAGTTTTGGTTTCTAGTTTTTTTTTAATTAGTTTTGTGTTTGTCTTTTCTTGTTTTATTATTGTTGGTTGAACGGTAAAGAGATTTCTCAGCGGAGATGGAAAGAAATAGAAGGATTGCAAACTATTTTTTTCCTTTCAATGGATTTTTGAGTCAAAACTTGTTTTGATATGGGAAAAAATTGTTTTGCCTCATTCTCAAAACTTTCTATCTGCTAGAGTAATTTTTAGATCACTAGTTCTATTCATGGTCACCGTGTCGAATATTTTTACAAGCATTTTCTCAACTTACAAGCATAATATTTTAAACAAAGAATAATCTACAGTTCTGTTTGTGGTGAAAATGAGCACTAAGAGTTGTTCAATCTTCACATTAACATGATTCTAATTGGAAGATTTGGCTTGATTGAGTTTCTTTTGAGTTTTGATCTTGTTGCCCCATGCATAGTAAATGGAAGTTTGAATGTTAAATTTTTTCCCATCTGAAATTAAACCCACTCCAATTCTCTTTAATTCCTTTGGATGATTATTTTTGGAGTTATGCAGGTGGATTCTTACCCAATGATTGTTTTATTTGGTTACTATGCTTTTTAGTTTAGACTTAGCATAGTGAGCTCAGTTGATTTTTCTTTTTTAGTTATTTCCTTTCAACACTCTTAGTTTTGAATTTTGGATTTTGGTTGCACATATCTTATTCTCTATTAAGTCAGTATTTTAAGGATGAGTTTGCTTCAAGTTTCTTCTTATATGTATCAAAGAGAGATATTGTTCAAACTGTCTAGAAAAATGTATTGACATTGTGGACAACACTATTCTATAAATCTTTATGTTGAGATATTATCCGGATTTATGAGCGGAACAAAATTAAACACAGATTTATAACATCAACACGGATATATAGAGAACAATAATAGAGATATAGTGGAACTTAACTTCTGTCCAATAAAGAAATATGTTGAAACTGTAAAATGTAGAATGAAAACAATCTTACTCGAATGATGATAGTTAATCTCTAAGAAGATATGTGGTGGATACGCGCACTCGTATGAGCCCATTACAATGAGGCCTCTAGGAATTTTTAGCATCAAGAAGTAAACAAAAACCCTAGACAACCAAAAACCTAACCCTAGGAGATGAAGCGCCAAAAGTCATGTGGGCCTCGATGGGGTAAGTTGGTACATCAACTTCCGAGGGTCGTAAATTTTGCATACAATCTTCATTTTAGGTGCACGATAGCTTGTTATAAAGGTATATATAAGGACTACACATTGTTTAGGGCCTCAAAATAGCCTCAAAAGTTTAGGACCCAAAAATCTAGATAAAAATTTCCAAGATGAAAACTGTAAATGCCAAGATGAAAGTTGTATGTGAGCTAGATGGTAGAGGTGGGTGGCCACCGATATCCATATGGATCAATAATCACCCCTTAGCAAGAAATTCTATCCATTGCGTTGAGTTCCCCCATTAGATGAGGAATCTTTTGTTGAATTTGACCTCGGGTGAGCCACTTGCCTTGGTGCAAGAGTTGCCCTGACAACTCGATAAATTTGAAGCTTTTGTTGGAGAGTGCCCTTGACCTATGTGTCCACAATATAATCAGTGTATACATGTTCCATGCATTCAGGGTTGATCTCTATCGGTGTCAATTTTTATGTTATCTTTGAGGTATCCAATAATGGTGGAAAGTATGGCTGAAGGAGGTGCAGATTAAACATGGGGTACAAGCCAAGGAAGGGGGGAATGTTGAGCTCAAAAGCATTGTCATCCACAACCTTGGTGATGTTGTAAGGTCCATAGTGGAGGGGATGGAGATTTTGATGGGGTCTTATAAGGTGTTCTTTCTACAAGTGCAACCAAACTTTATCGCCCACCTGAAACTTGTATGGCACCCGGTGTTGATCATGGCACTGCTTATACCTGGCATTGGACTTTTGCAAAATTTCTTGAACATGTTGATGGATGCGTTGAATTATTTCAATGAACCGGGTGGCTTTGTTGGCTTTATTTTGTGCATGGAACGATTCTTTCTATGTGGATGCAAGGGGAAGTGCAACATCCATGGGACCCAATGGTTGAAATCCCGACCCCACCTGAAAGGGGATGTGGTCAGTTGAGCTATGTATGGCTCTATTGTAAATGTGTTGAACATAGGGAGGAATCTCATCCCATGTAAGTGGATGATTGGAATTGTACATGTGCAAGATATGCATGATCATCATGTTGACAACCTCAGTTTAGCCATTTGTTTGGGGGTGGAAGGTCATGGATTTGGTGAGCTTGGTGTCCAACCGTGACCAGGGCTCAACCAAAATGTGTTGAGGAACCAACTGTCCTGATATGAGATGATGGTTTATGGTATCCCAAAATGTACCCACACTCGTTCAAAGAAGAGCTTGGAAGTGGCCTCTATTGTGATGCTCTTCTTGCAAGCGACTAGAATCACCATCTTGGAAAATGGATCAACAACCACTAAAACAAAGTCATTTTATTGCTTGGTTGAAGGAAGGCCTGACATGTAGTCCATTGAAATGGATTCCCAAGGCATGTCGAGAGTAGGAAGAGGGGTGTACATGCCTTGTTTCTTAATGATTGGCTTGGAAATGGTGCATGCCGTGCAGGACTTGATATACTTATTGACATCCTGTCGGAGTTTCGGCCAATATAAATGTTGTTGCAACACTGCCACTGTCTTTTCTACACCGAAGTTTCCTGCCACTCGACTGTAGTGAGATTCCCAAATCAACTTCACTTGATCTCTTGATGGAATGCAGAGATGGCCCAGATGGCACAAAAACTCGTCCTGCATATGAAAATCAATGACAATTGTGTTTGTGCCCAGCGTATGGTAGGTAGTGGAAAAATCAGGATCACTCACATAGAGTTGGGGCCATCTGGAGGTATCATGTTCGTAAGAGTGTAGCACCATGGTTAGTGTTGCAACTGGAGGTCGGATGAGATAGTCAGTGATGTGGTTAGTGCTCCCTGTCTTATACTTGATGTTGAGATGAAACTGATGCAAGTATGTGGACCACTTCAATTGATAGTCATTCTGCAATTTTCATTGTGTCTACATGAACTACAGAGGCTTATGATCAATGTGGATGATTGTCTCCTTCCCGAGAATGTAATTCCTCCACTAGTGATAGGATTATACAATAGAGTACATTTCTTTTTCATAATTTGGATACTTACGGACAATTTCTAATAGTCTCTCACTGTGATAGGCAACGGGATGTCCATGTTGAGTGAGAATGATGCCTACAACATAGTCTGAAGCATCTATCTCAATCTCAAAAGGATATTGCAGGTCGGGTAATGAGAGAATTGGGGCTAAGCACAAGCACTGCTTCAAATCATTGAACGCTTTCTGTTGCAACTGGCCCCACACAAATTTTTCCTTGCCACTGGCCCTGGTCACTTGGCTAAGGGCCCATTCAATGTGGTAGAATCCCATCATGAACCTACAATAGAAATTGGCAAGGCCTAAGAAGATCTAAAGCTCAATGAGTTTGGTCAGGGTTGGCCAGTCACAGATGACCTAGATCTTTGTTGGATTGACATGCACCCCATGATCATCAACAATGTATCCTAGGTATTGGACCCTGTTTAAGCCGAAGGAGCATTTTTCCAAATTTCCATATAGCTTGTGTTGCCACAAAGTGTGCAGAACATGTTGACTATGCTTCAAGTGCTCCACCCAATTCTTACTGAAGATGAGGATGTCATACAAATCCACCACCACAAAATAATTGGTGAAAGGCTGCAAGATATTGTCCATCATCCTCATGAAATTTGTTGGGCATTTTTCAAGCCAAAGGGCATGACCAACCATTCAAAAAGACCTTTTTTTGGACTTGAAGGTAGTCTTTCATACATCGGTATGTTATATTGGGACCTGGTCGTAGCTGGACTTCATATCAATCTTACTGAAGTATTTATCCCCCTTGAGATGGTCAAGGAGATTGTCGATTCGGGGAATTGGGTATCGGTTCTTGACTGTGATTTTATTTATGGCACAGTAATCAATGCAAAGTCACCAGGTCCAAAATTTCTTCTGCACAAGCATGATTGGGCTTCCACAAGGTGATGAGCTTGGGAGGATGTGCCCCTTTTCGAGCAGCTCTTGGATCTCACACTTGATTTTCTCATTTTCTGACAGAGAGCACTGATAGACTGACCCATTAGGTAGCAGTGTGTCATGGGTCAGATCAATTGAGTTCTTGACCTGATAGTGCAGAGGTACCCCAGTGGGTGAGGAGAATATGTCTTTGTATTCTTCCACTACCTTATCCAATAGCTCCATGGAGGGACCTGTCGCAAAGGCGATCTATGAATGAAAGAGGTGACCTTGGTGGTGGTAGAAACAATGGCACTAGGTTCAGCATCAATGATCGGTCTCCCTTTTTCTGGTTCTGACTCAAATTTGGAGCCCACATCTGATTCAAAGGCTTTCACCTTGGCCACCAATGACTTCTTTGAGTGGTATTCAACGGTATTATTCCATGGGCTCTTATGGAACTCGCACCATTTCCCAGTGTCTTTCTTTGTCTTCCCCTTGTCCTTCTTTGTTTGTGGTTTGAACTGGTTTTCCTGGGGCTATAAATCCTTTATCTACCCTTTTCTCTGTGGGTTGGGGCCTCCTTTTCCCTACTTCTTTTGTGAGGGGTTTGCAAACCCAAATTGTAGCGTCTTCTATGCTTATGCTCAATTTTGACATCATATCGATAGGACGCACCAAAGAAAGAGATGTCTAGAAACTCCATTTATGTTTGGATGTATTTATGTAGACCGCTGCAGTATTTGAGCACCATATGTCGCTCATATTATTTGATACCCAGCTTGGTGCACAAGGTAGGAAGACATTAGTGAACTCTAGCACTACTTGGTCCCTTTCCTTCCGCAGTGTGGTCCATCTTGTATATAAGTCGCCATAGCTTCCAACAGGGTAGTATTGTTCCTTCATAACATCCCTGAAAGAACCCCAAGTGGATGCGACTACAAATAATGTATATCCCTATGTTTCATTTTGCTCACAAAAAATCTCCCACCAATCTTTGACATGGGGGACGACCTTAAGGAGCACAAATGTAATATTTTCTCTATCGGAAAAGTTATGGACAGAAAAATACCCTTCTAGAAGGTTTAACCATTTGTTTACAGCATCCGCATCTATTTGACCTTCAAATATAGGAATATAAAAATTGATTTGTACCTTGAAGGGGGCGACGCCTCTACTTGAGGAAGACATGTCGCATGTTGGCAATCGTCAAAGGATTTGCACAAAATTATCCATCATCTCGTTCCTTCTTCACGAGAGGGATTCCTCGAGCAACAGTTTAAAGGTATCTCTTGCCCCATCATCTTTATTATCTTCCCCCATGGGTGTTCTTTGGGTTCAGTGAGGCCGATCTTGCAAAAGCTCAATTGGTTCGAGTCCCAATTGCGTATACCGTGACCTTGTTGGGGACATGCACAGAGAAACAAATGAAGAGCAGACCGCTCTAATACCACTGATCCAGATTTATGAGAAGAACAAAATGAAACAAATATTTATAACATTAACATAGATAGACAGAGAAAAATAACATAGATACAATGGAACTTAACTTCTATTCAATAAATAAATCTGTTGAAACTATAAAATGCATAATGAAAACAATATTTCTCAAATGGTGGTAGATAATATCTAAGAAGAGATGTGGCGGCTACATGCACTCGTATGAGCCCATTACAATGAGGCCTCTATGCATTTTTAGCATCAAGAAGTAAACAAAAACCCTAGACATCCAAAAACCTAACCCTAGAAGATGAAGCACCCAAAGTCATGTGGGCCCCAATGGGGTAAGGTGGTACATCAACTTCATGGGGTCGTAACTTTTGCATACGATCTATGTTTTAGGTGCACAATAGCCCATTAGAAAGGTATATCCAATGACTACACATTATGACATCACACTTTGAATCCATCTATAGTGTGACTGTGTTGGTACCAAAAACGTTTTTTAGGGCCTCAAAACAACCCCGAAAGTTTAGGACCCGAAAAGCTAGAAAAAAATTACCAAGATGAAAACTGTAACTACCAAGATGAAAGTTGTATGTGAGCCAACTAGAAGAGGTGGGTGGCCACCAATATCCATCTAGATCAATATATATTTCAAAAACTTCATGGGAATCAACTATTTTATTCCCCAATTCACTGGTTGACTAAAGATTCAATCCTAGTCTTGTCAATCAATAAGGATTTTAGTTCTGATCGTTTCTTGAAAAACATCTTTCCATCCTTCCAAATTGTTGATTTAGAGTCACTCATTATGGTTACATTATTGATTAATATGATTTTTATCATGGACATCAAACATGAATATTAAAATCATTTGAATGATAAGAGGTTGAAAATACCTTGGTGGAAAATGTCAATGCAATTTCTAAGATTGTATATCTCGATCTCTCGACATCTGTGTCGACTTTAGCCATGGTAATTTACATTCTTGTGGGTTGTATCTCATCAACATATTGGGCCTTAAACTCTTCAACATTCTCTAAATCTGAACCGATAACACCAGAAAGAGTGTAGGTTTATTCATAACCTAGAAGGATGAGCATGTTTAAGTCATGTTGGAATGCTTTTTTTATTTTGTCTCTCTTACCCATGATCTGACTGGTTTCATTTTATGAATTATATGTTTAGTTATTTTGGACAAAAAACCTATCCAAGAGAGAGACAGGTTGTACACTCATAGACATTTCATTTTCTCATATTCTATGTGACAGGTACGCTCACATTGAATATTATGGGAAAACACATAAGGGTAAATTCATGAAGGTGGGTAACACTTTCGTGAGAATCGGATCTCCAAAATTCCGAAAGACCTTTTTTCGGCCGAACTAATTTTCTTTCAGCTGAAAGTTCTATTTTTTCAGCCGAAATATGTTTCAGTCGAACCTTTGAACATCAAATTGAATGGTACCGTGAGGACGCCCTCGATTTTCGTGTACAATTTTAGTCGAACAGATTGTTTTCATCTGGTAACATCTTTTTGGCCGAAAGATATTCCAGCTGAAAGGTTCTTTCGACCGAAAGAAATTTTCAATCGAAAGGTCCTTTCGACTAAAAACAGGTTTATATATTACCCGCACATCGTGACTGTTACAGTTTTCTGAGTTGTTGGTTAGTTGATAGTGTTTGTGATAGCACGGTCATGGTTAGTCAATAGTGTTGACAATAGTTGATAGTGTTGGCGATAGTTGTTGTGTTAGTTGATTCTGTTGGTGATAGCGCGGTTGGACGGTCGGGTGGATCTGTGATAGTGGAGTTGTGATATCGCGGTCATGGTGATAGTGTTGCACATCGTCGCTGCAGGCGGGCGGTCAGGTGGATGTTGGAGCTACGTGCGGGCGGGTCTTGGAGCTTCGAGCGTCCGGTCCAGGTAAATTTCGGTCATTTATTAAAATAGTTTCAACATAGTTTTGTGCCTTTTAAATGTGCCTTGTAATTTGTTTGAATATATTGAGCGTGTTATTGAGAGAGTCTTGAATCTTCAGGCGGATAACCTAGTGAAATATGGACTGGATCCTGATCCACCGAGAAAATATGATTGTCTTTTATTTCCTCCCGACAAGGGAAATATGCTCTTACAAGATAGCCTGTAAGAGATTAATCAAAACGAGAAGAACAAACTAAAATCTTATAAGATGGATCTATAACTAGTTAATCCTATTGAGAGTGTATATTTCATAATTTTAGCATGTGTGATAAAAAAATAGCGCTACTTAGTCGATGCTTACATAAAGATAGATAAATGTGGCGGTTTTAAAACAACCATGAAATTATGCTATATAGAGTCACTAAAAATGTTTTCCATTTTCTCTCGTATCTGCATGTAGGGAACATAAAATATCTAAAATGCATTCCATAAATGTTAACCATATAAATAAAAAACAGTGTATTGATGATGGAAAAAAACATTAAACAGAACCGTCGATTTCTCTCAAAATGCATTATTAATTACTCAGCCCCTAATGAATTAGGGAACGAAATCCTCAAAGAAATAGGTTAGGATAGAAAACATGAGAGGTCTTATGTTTGCACGAAGGGAAAATAATCTTGGGAATAAGAAACCATAACAGTTATGGCTCCGATACAAATATTGTTGATTTAATTACCTAAATATTTACCATTAGAAACATTATACACAACAATATTATTAGTTAAAATGTAAATTAACTCTTACCTTCTCAAATACACTGTCAAACCTTCAAGTGGGAAACCCATGTGGATGAATTTGAAGATCCGTAGTTACATGACCATAGTATTCAAAATAAAGAAATCGATCTGACATTGTGTTTAGATTTTAAATGGGTTTAACTTTCTGTTTAAAATCATTCATTGAGTCTATTGACGATCTTTTTTCTTAATCGAAATCTTTCCCCGTATTTTTCGGCTTTCGCCTATTTGCACTCCCTTACTTGTATGGTTACCTTCCACTTACGATCCCTTATGGTTCCCACTGAATTGTGATGACCATTTCTTCTACCTAAACTTACTATCAGTTCAATAAAAAAAGAAAGACTGATAACTTATTGATTATCCCCTGCTGGAATGTCCATAATCAATGAATCTCGTTGAGTCACATCAGTGGAAATATCCTAAAGGTATTCACTGGACCCAATGAACATGTTTGTCCTATGAGTGTTCAGGGGAGGGGCGGGCGAATTCGGTTCCGTCGAATTAGTTGGCAGCATAACTTTTGCAGAACGGTTTAGTCCCGTAGTAGGTGCATTCCTTTATTTTATGTCATCCAAATCCCTAAACAAAAGTTAATTGCTCAACTAGATCACATAGATCACAGAAGAAAACCCCATATTCTTCCCTTAAAGTACTTTTCTTACTAATATTTATTGTTACTTATTTCAAGCCAGCAAGTGCTTCCATTTTGATGAAAATATTTGAAATGCATGGTTGTTGTTGCTGCTTATTTAGAATGAAGAATTATACAAAGGAGAAAATTACTGTGGTGTTCTCCAATCTCACAAATTTAAGGTCTTTGCTAAGGCAACATTTAGGTTGAGATGAAAAAAGAAAGCATAAGACAAGTACTTAGGTTCAAAAGAAAGCAGAAGACAATTAAAACATCTACCACCAAGCATAAAGAACCAACTTGTTCCCTGAAAGTTCAGGTGTCGAGATCTTAGGAAGGTCTATTGCTCGCAAATTTTGCAGGCTCATTCATATGCACTAAAAGTTCAAGCTTCCTGACCTCATTCCTAGGCCACTGTTGACCGCTGAAAATTAGTGAAAACAAGGTGAAATGGTGGCAACAGTACCTTAGACATGTTGTGATTTGCAAATCTCAAAGCTGTGTTGATTAATATTTTGTGAATATTTTTTATTTTTTACATTGAGATTGTGTTGTAATGATTTAAATATCGAGATTGTGTGATAATGATTTAAATATCCAGTTAGTAATTCTACAATTTTATATTGAGATTGTATTATTTGTATTGGATGGCTTTTCATATTTTATTTTCTTGTTATTGAAAATATAATATAGAACTAAATAATTATTACATGGTGAAATTGAAATCAATTATGTGGTGCAATGTTTAATAAATTCTGATAAATGTTAAAAGAGATTTTTATTTTGTTATTCTTTGTTGAAATATAATACAAAAGTAGAAGATTATTACATGGTGAAATTGACACCAGTCTTGTGGTGCAATGTTTACTAAACTCTTATAAATATTAGAATAGATTTTTACTATATTATTTTGGAATTGTTGTGTATAGTAAATGTACAATTATGGTTTATAACATTTTTTATCTGAAAATTATTTATTTTTATTGGGAAATTATGATTTCAAATAAAACTTATATTTGGGTTAATTAAACATTTAGTATATATCTGTGTCTGTGTGTGTGTGAGAGCTAGCTCACATATAATATATGTCAGGCCTTGTCCATGTATAGGGATAGGCCTAAACTCAGGCATGTCCCTGTACATGGACAGGGCCATATTTGTCCATGTCCTTTAGCTTAGTAAAGGCTATGTGTTACACTATGACCACTACAGACTAATACATGGTTACGATAAAGGTATATACATATTAATGGTAATCATTCTAATCAGTTGTTTGTTTATCTAATAGTTACGATCATACATGTTATATTGAGTTCATGTTAGTAAAGGTTATGTTCTCATGTTCAACTCAACCAATCTCTTACCTATGATATTCTTAAGCTTCACATTTTATGTCCTTATTGAAACCCATAGCTATTTGTGATTTATCTGAATAAGTTGTACACACCATATACGTAGTTTCCCTAATAAGGGTAATATAACTTAATCAATACTAATACTGATAATAATTAAAGCATGTAAGCTATCGTAATAACAACTTGATCTCAACTAATATGAAACACACCATGTATAGCTCTATGCTCTCTTGTTGTAATTCAAAGTATGAGTTGTAGTGTGACTTATAATTCTATGTTAGTATTACTACCATTGACCTTTATTCTAGTGAACACAGTAACATCTAGAACAGATTAGGAGTCAATTTGGCAGGTATAGGTGATAGACATGAACTAATCCCATTACAGCTAACATGAACATACTACTTATATGGTATAGATACTAGTAATATCATACCTGAGGAGTTGTATGAGATTTACCGGTGAATATGGTAACATATGAACAAGGGGAATCGATATGCATACTTTGATACAGGGTCGTAGAGATAATAGCCATAGTGTTCCATGAAGATCATACATAGATTAGTGGCCTATACCTTAGACTTGGACTCTACACTCTTAACTATATCGTAATATTCACATAGCTCATACAGGTAAGATATGAAGTTGATTCCATTGCTTTAGCTCTCTCTTAATTAGAGTAAGTAAAACCCATCTGTATTGGATAAGAGTATACCCTTTGTAAGACCCTTGTTAATGATGCTACTAGTATAGTTATAGTGTTTCTTATAGTAATAGTTATATTTACACTATTCAATACAAGTAATAAGGATCAGGAATCCCATAATATATGATAGTTATAACATGTGGAATTGATATAGAAGAGTATTGGTCACTATGCTCATATAACTAGGATCGATAGTAATACAATGTGACCATGATTGTTCTTATATTACGTAAATATGATAGGTCTCTACTTCTGTTAGATTGTGATCTTTAACTATCCTATGCCTAATCTGATTCCATTGTAATTTCCTGGATCATTCATATTACTTGGAGATAAGTTGGGCCTCACTCCTAGTTATAGTGTACATACTACTTAACATATAGTAATCATAGACTACTTGAATCATAGAAGCATTACCATTAGTTAATACAAATACATATTACATATATAGGCAATGGTATACATCTTATCATACGTGTTATTACTAATATATCATGAAATATATTGTATCTAAGTTGGGCATCACTCCTAGTTATAGTGTACATACTAGTGAACATACAGTAATCATAGACTACCTGAATCATAGAAGCATTACCATTAGTTAATACAGATCCATATTACATATATAGGTAATGGTATACATCTTATCATATGTGTTATTACTAATATATCATGACATATACCGTATCTAAGTTGGGCATCACTCCTAGTTATAGGGTACATACTAGTGAACATATAGTAATCATAGACTACCTGAATCATAGAAGCATTACCATTAGTTAATACATATCCATATTACATATATAGGCAATGGTATACAGCTTATCATACATGTTATTACTAATATATCATGACATATACCGTATCTAAGATTTTAGTAATAGATGTGATTACAATACCATCTTTAAGCCGAGTTACAATACCATGCATTCTCCCTATAAGTGCATGTTTCCCATTAATTACAGCATAGTGATTAGTGTATTAGCTAGTCTAACAAACTCAATATCATGGAAACAATAGGGATAAAGTAAGTGTACAGAAACATGAATCAAACTTGTTGTAATCATACCAGCGAATTGTATAAGGTTGAACATGATGAAGTAATTAGCTAATATGATATGAGACCACAACAAGCCCTCTATGAGACCTCATACATTAGCTTTGGTGATATATTACCCTTTGTATTTACACTAATATGGCACAGATACTAGTTACAGATTGCATGGTATTCTCTCTGCCCTATTTGCTCCATACTATGTGAAGATTTATTGTATGAGAATACCATAGATATGGGAATATAAGGAAATGAACAGTGCAGATATGAGGCAAAACAAAGATATCAACAAGGATTAGAGATATGAGCTCTGTTGTGACAAGGGTTTGTTTCCATAACTATTACCATTGAATAGTATTAACTATGCATAATACTAATATTCCTTAAAGGGTAATACTAGTATACATAATACTAGTATTACTTCTATATTAGTGTCGATCAACTTTGACTAGAATCATACTATTGAAAGTGAACACATGTGATGTATGTGAATAGCTTAGATAGAGCCTTTGTTTTTGAGATAGCACGTTTAATTGTATTGATACAACTAAGTAATATGCATAATATATGGATCTGTATTGATTATACCCATAGAGCTAGTATCATATCTTTGAACTTGAACTTACATATAAACCATATATAACACTAAGTAATGCTTATTGTATACGATAACCATGTTTATATTGAAGTAATACCTAAGTTATCTGTAATGAACACATACTACTTATCACTATTCCACAATGTTGATTAGGGAAATAAGGGGAATATACACACTACTTGATAATGGTGATAAGTGAAAATAAGGGTAATAGCTTATGACACAAGCATTGGAATCACATACAAGTGCAATACAGGTGTTGACACTTAGTTCCATTTCTTTCTAGTGATATCCCATGTAGTTAATAAGAGATAAGATTAATATCACAATATGTATTGATTATGGTAAATAGGTAACATGATATCACCTTGTTGAACATTAAGATAAGTTGTTCTTATATTACCGATATCATAGTAATGGAATGGCTCTATTCCCCTTGTATTACAGATTGATCTATTGCCTTTAGTTCTTATTATATACTGCACTTTGTAGTTAAGAGTCATGTCGTTTACTTCATGACCCTATGTTATATCTCATACAACAACCTTTAACTATAAATGGACAAATAGGGAAGAGGTTAGTAGTATCCCTATTCAATGGACTTACTTCCTTATAGTGATCATTGTTCTGGTACCAAGATGAGATTCATAGTATGCAATGTTATGGAATTAATGGGAAGCAATATCACTAGCTACTACACAATGAGATTTTCAAACCAGTGTAATCAGTAGTTCATAATCAGATACATTAAACTCATATCGGGAAGTTGTACTCATAGTTAGTTTTGTACTAATCCATATTCAAGTAATGGCAATCAATGGTGATAAGCTAATCACTATAATAAGTAGTACTAATACACTCGCTCTACGTGATGGATAGGTGATATGAATAGTAGTAGTGATCTCGTATTACTATTAGTTTAATGAGCATTAGCTTTGTGTTAATTACATTACGAGTATTGCTTATTTTGTGCTATTACATATGGTATAATTAGTAACATGTAGATATCAAGCTTAAAGTAGAGCTTACTTCATAGTTACCCATCATGTAATGGTTCCAACAACTGTAAGTAAGCATATGGTGTTAGTTATGTAATTACCTTTATCTAAAGAAGAATGTGATTATGGTATTAGTAAGCATATAGAATTCCTAGGAACTGTATCTGCTACTAGTGTTGTTATAGGATTTATATCTTGACCTAGTGGAGTTATAATTAGCTAGGATGCTACTTAGTCAACTTTTAGAGATTTACTTGGAGATCAAATTGACACAACCACCTAACCATTTCAAGATTGTTATTAAACTTGGCCTCAACATCTATAATAGTAAGCATAGATAAGCCCATTTGACCTATCCATGGGCATGGATAGGGAAATTTTTGGCCCTGCCCATGTACATGGATAGGCTAGAATTTGGGTTTATCCCTGTACATGGTTAGGGTCGAATATGGCCATGTCCATGTACAGGGACAAGCCCGAACCTCCTATAAATTAGTAATTTATGAACACAATAGAGTAAAAACAAAGACACAACAACACCTAGACCATATCGGGAACATACAAGTAGAGGTATAATTTATGTTTATCATATGGGATGACAGATCCGAATTTGGACATGTCCATGTACAAGGACGAGATTGAATTTGAGCTTGTCCCATTATTGAACAACAATGGATGTATAAACTAAATAACATCCAAAGAAGAGCATGAACAAATTATTGATCTTCCTTTGGTTTTTTTGTTTATTTTGTTTTTTGTTAAGTACCAAGTTGAGATAATGTGTGATTTTTTTCTCTCTCGTGATGGTCCATGAGACCTAAGAGTAGTTAAGAAGAGCTTGATCACATTAGTGATCTTCCTTGTATGTCGGGGTGATAAAATCTTATAAGTAAATATAATGGGAATCATGTGGACATTTTGCCATTCAAGAATAACTTAATTGTTGACTTTGTCTTGGAATCACCCTTGTTTGACTTACACTCCCTTTAATTGTTGTGTGGTTTTTTGGTTTTGTGCTTTACCTAAAGAAAGTTAGCCTTCTTGACTTTGGAAGAATTTAATTGTTGACTTTGTGTTGAAACCACCCTTGCTTGAATTAGGCCCCCCTTAATTATTGTGTGGGTTTTTGGTTTTGTTCTTTTCTTTTTCCTAAAGAAAGTTAGTTGCCTTGACTTTGGATCCCTTCTCTTGACTTATTTAATTATTTAATTGTGTGGCTACAATCCCTCTTCTTGTTCTTTTCCATCTTGTTGGAGATCTCTTTTTGGTTATTGTTTGGGTATTTTGGTTCTACTTGTTGGTGTCGCCTTCCTCATTTTTTTGTTGGTGTCGTTCTCTTTTATTGTTGGTGCCACATGTGTATGTTGTTGGTTAGTCTATTGATATTTTACCCTAAAAGTTATCCTTGGAAATTTGTTCCATGTGTCATGATGAGATCTGCCCCGAGGGTTTGATCAATGATCCCTTGAATCTTTTTCTGAGCATATATCTAAGAGGATAGTAGCAACATGTAACATGTGATATTGTTTCTTGTTTTAGTTTTAAGTAAATGTTTTTTCAGTGATTGTTTTTGTCAATGATTGTAAAAAATATAGTTGTTCTAGTTTTTCCAATATATATTTTTTCAATATATGTTCTTAAATGCTTGTGTTATAAATTTAGTATTTAAATTTAATGTTTCTAAAACTTATGAACTTTCATATTCATGAATTTCCAAAGGATAGATATTGAGGCGAGATGTCGAGACAGGAGTCTCCAAACATTCCTCGCAAACGCTCTAGGCTATCCCAAGAAGGAAGAAGAGGAACCCCTTCTTCGACTGAGACTCCGAGTGACCAACGAAAATCTCGTCAGAGAAGATTATGAAACGAGTATGTGAATAGATCAACTCGATAATGTGCTCAAGTGTTGAAGCAGACCAAAGCGGAAAGAAAGGCTATTTTGGGAAAAAAAGTCATGCATGAGGAAAGCGACAGCTGGAAGGAAGAGCAGCACGCATGCATGCATGGAAGACCTAATGATGTTAGGGTTAGGGTTTTTGTATTAACATTGTAATGGATGATGAGCCAGAAATGTATATGTATAGATACCTAGAGGCGATAGTAAAAGAGAGAGGGTAGGCTTTAGAGAGTCTGAGGAGAGACAAGATAAGAGGGTTTTTTTTAAAATAGTCTTGTTTTGATAAGTGGGTGTAATGATTTTGTCATACGACCCCATTTTGTAAGTTTTAGAGTTGTAGAAGGTCAGGAGGGTGGATCTCGAGGGTTAGATCACAGGCTATGGATCCTGGTGTGATCTAGTATGCCTCGTAATAGATCTTAACCCGACTGAGGATGACTTGTAAAGTGTGTGGCACTGTAGTTTTGGAACTGCCATAATAGAAGAGATTGAGAGGTAGATCTTTGTGGATGTAGCCTAAGGGGGTGAACCACGGTAAAACCTACGTTATGTGATGAATGTTTGTGTCTCTTTTACTGTTTATGAGTGGATGTTAGTAGGATGAATGAATGAGATAATTATATTACATGAATAATTGGGAATGAAAATATATTGCTTTAATATGTTAAATAGAACTCTCAACGCACACTTCTCAGATTCCCATTCAATCCTAGACTGCAAACACTTGAGTATTGCAGTCACCCATTAAGACTATCTTAGGTGAGACTTTGCAGTGCCTCCTATGTACTGCGTTGCCTTCTGGTTTACCAGGAGGGCTGATAGTTTTAGAGGCTTTATTGGAACCCCAGTAGACTTGAACCTGGGTCAATCATGTTAAAGGTATAAACTCAGATACCAAACCAACATCAAGCAAGTGATATGGATGCAGCCTTCTTAGATAGGTTGCGCATTGATACTCCTACACCTGAGAATGTAGGGAATACATCAGGACAAGAAAATATTTTTGGTGATTTTCTTTGATTTTGTTTATTTTTGTTGTATTTTTGTGTATTTATATTTATTTCAAGTTAAATGTTGTAATTACTTTCAAATGTTTGTGTAGAAAATGAGTTTACTACGAGGAAAGACAATGAAAGAGAGAGTGGGTGTCACGAAGATTCTAATGTTGGTGAAGAGGGTGAAGGTGGATTTAGGAGGTAACATTATCAAGAAAGAAAATATTACACGCCTACGTCCACCTATCCTTCAGATGTTGGTGATGAGCTTCCCTGGGAAGGGATTACTGAAGCAATGACCCTTGAGCGATGTTCACGTGTTAAAAGTGTAATGCCCCATATTTTGCCCTTAGGTAGTTAGAACTTTGATTTTTCTCATCTTAGTAATTCATTGCTTAACAACTATTTGGACTCAACAATGTTGATATAGACATGTGACAAGTGTACATCTTGACCTATTTATGTGTTGGATACTATTATTTTTCATTGTTATATGCTCATGATGATGATAACTCTTTGATTTGTTTAAATATGCAAATTAAGATATGGAATTTAGGCACATGGATATCGACTCAAAGTTATGTTGTGAATGCATAACAGATGCAAGCCATGATAAAAAATAAATAAACATATATTTCTTAATTGAACGCTAATACATATATGGATTCTTATATGAAATTGTGATCTATATACATAGATATGAGTTATTGGTGAACTAACCTACAGGTTGATGAGCTATGTGATAGAAAAATGACTACAGTGATGAGGTAATATGGATGTCGTAGACATCAAGACGATAGTGTATGTTATAAGTTGTAATTATTATTTTATGATTCAAAATATTGCTATGATTTGTAGTAAGTGTGGTTTTTACAGGACACACAACTTTCCCAAAGTGGTTGTTTGATGACGTGACTCTAAGAATAGTAGTTTCACAGTATGGCTTGATGTAGGGTGTTGACCCTAGTTCTACAAGGAGGGGTGGAGGTATTTCCCACTGTTTATCCTCTGAAACCTAGAGTCATGGAAGGGTTGTGTGAAGTCACGCTCCCCTAGACGTGTGATGACGACTGTTAGTTGCCTGTTGGGGAAGCTTGGTCGAGATCTATGACACTTCCGCTTACGGGTTCTATCTGGAGTTAGGTCAATATAGTTGACGCTCCATCCTAGTCCAACAGAGGAAAGGATAGGATGGAAGATGGAAGTAGGTTAGGAAGGAAGGATGCTTCGATGTTAGTTGAGAATACTGATTGGGGATATGAGATGTCATTATTGTTTACTCACTTGGTTCCTACCATGTTTAAAACCCTCTTTGATTTCCTATTGAAATTTTAAGTGTGACAATGAGTTATTGATGAATTGGTGTAATTTAGTTCGTTAAGATTATTAAATGATGCATTACTTGATATGTTGTCCTACATGTCTTGGTGATCATATAGGAACTATGCACTAGAGGCAATGATTGTTTATCATTAGTACATGCATGAGATATGTGTCCACTAGCTACGCACACATACCCTACCCATGTACACTAGTATAAGTAATTAATTTATTAATTATTAAAGTAAATTATTAACTATTTAATTGAATGTTTATTGAATATGTAAATTATATTGCATACAATTATCTAGAAGCATTAAATACCTTTTTGACTTTGATAGATGGTGGGTGTGATGAATTAAATGAGCATGGT
>ML782363.1:537884-554276 GCA_009831015.1 Picea engelmannii | reverse complement strand
TTAAATGAGCATGGTGGGGTGTTATGTACATTTTGGGGAAAATTATCAAATAACATTTATTAGCTAGCATGAGAATAAAGACTTTTTATTTTATTTATTGTTGTTTAATGCAAGTCATTTATATTTAGTTTTATTTTAATATTATCCCAAAATATCTAGATAAGGGAGGTTGATGGATAATAATGAGGGGGTTGAGGAGACTTGGGGGAGTGTGTATGGAAACTTGATAAATAGGGAGAAGAAGTAGAGAGGAGGGGGAGGATGGAGAGGTTGAGCATGATGAGAGGTTGTGAAATTCTTGGAAGTTATGATTCTTGTGATAGTTTTCTTTGAGCATTTATGCTTTGTTGTTCTTGGAGTCACGGTCATGGAGGGCCAAGAAACTGAAAGGTTTCTTGGAGCTAGGAAGTCGGCTAGGCTCCTAGTTGGCAGGGAGGATTCCGTTGTTTCACTCTGGGAAAGCGGAAAAAGAATGCTAGGAAGCGCCTAGGACTACATTACAATCGATGAGCTTCGACAAACTAAGGAAGAGGTATTTTTCAGTGGTATTTGTTGTTGATATTTTGTATATACTTTTGTTTTAAGTTGCAAATATTAGAGTTAACTTATTACTTATTTCATCATGCTATTTAGATTTATCGTTGAGAAAATGTAGAAGAAATGTGTAAATGAAATGAAATTATGTTAAAGCAAAGTTGTTATTTGATGCAGGAGCATCTCTCACATCAAGCGAGCCAGTGCGGAATGCAAAAGACAGCTGGAAGGCGTCCAGCACAAATTTTTGAAATTTCCCTTGAAGTTGATGCGCCAAATATAAATGAGATCATTTAATGAAGGCGCCTTGGTAAAATGTAATCAGACCTTGAGCGCCCCTCTCTCGTTTGAAGTAGATGGAGGCATTTATAGTAGTAAATGTAAGTAGGTAGAATTTAATTCTAGATTAGATTGTTTGAGAGCGCAAGAGGGAAACGAGATATAGACACCCTCATTGTGCATTGTAACATTATTCAGGGAATAGTTAGAAGAATCCAGAGCATAGAGAAGAGAAGCAGAGAGATATGCAGAAACACCCATGTATAGTTATTTGGATTAATAGAAGAGTTTAATTCAAATTCATGGAGTTGTGTTTGTTTTCTGTGTATGTATGTTGAATGCTATGCTCATGAGTATTTACTTCCTGTTATGCATTTGCTATTATGTTGTGTATATGATTTCATGTGTTGAGATTGAAGTCTGAGAGGAAGTGGAATGAGTTTCAATTGTTTCTCTATCTGAGCAAGGATTACTGCAAGGAATGCAGTTGAAGTCGTTCGCAAGGAGTGCGTTGACAGAAGGCTCAGATAGTTTAACTCTTGTTCTCGTTCACCCAGAAGTGAAATTGGGTTATAAGAGTCGTGCAAGGAGTGTGCAGGCCAAGTGAAGACTCAGAATTGTGAATCTGAGTGAAGTATTGAAGGACTTCTACTGCAGGTGTGCGCAGAGTCGAGGAGTTCTCAGGTATTTTGAAATATCTGAAGATTTCCGCAAGAAGTGCGTGCAAGGACCCTCTTTGAAGTTGAAGTTGTGTAGAAGCTTAGGAGGGATAAGGCTTTCGATCTTGTCGAAGAGAAGCACTAGAAGATTCGTTTTTTGGAGTGTTTAAACAGGCGTTGCATAGTTGCACCGCAGGTGGACAAGTTCCACGGAGGAATACTTGGTCATTCTCAAGGAATTGGAAAAAAGAAGAGATCGACGGTTAGGATCTTGAGGAGAGGATTTGTGAAATCCCATCAACCGTTGGATCTACCAAAGAAGAAAGGAGGTTACGACCGTGTTCAGAGTTCAAGCTTGAGGAGTCGTGAGCCGTAAGATCGGTGATCAGTTACCCATCAGCCGTCGGATCGGACAGGAGCTGCGCGAGGGTTACCATCGGGATTCGAAAGATCAGGAGTCCCGTGGATAGGAGATTGGGGAAGTCCATAGTGAAAACCCCGACATAATCTGAGTCGTTCGTCTGGAGAGACAGGTGTCAGAAATCCAAAGAGAGTTGGGATATTCAGCATCGGGAAATCAGAGTTCCTGAGGTCGTGAGAATCGGGACATTAGAAGTCTCGAAACCCCAATGAGTTCAAATCCATCCATCTATTGGGATAGGTGGCAAGGATCGAGAGTTCATCGGCATTCCGGAGTTTCAGCAGACAAGAATCCGTGACTAGTTGAATCCCGAAACGGCGGAAGGATCACAGTCGGAGGATCTCAGGGAGGACACGTGTCATGTGGTCGATTAGATCGGGGATGTGGTCATCGAGGTTCAAGTAAGTGAGTGTTCATAGTCTTGTAAAACCTCGAAACAACGAGGACAAATCTGAACCGTCCATTCATTTGGGATGCGTGTCAGAGACCTGAAGGGAGTCGGAGTTCGGCATTTTGCGAGTCCTAGGGATGAGTCGTCCAAGACATCAGAAATCATGAAACCCCGAGGGTTAACCAGGACTGTCCATCAGGGGAGGACGCGTGGAAGCAATCAGAGCTATCGAGAAAAGTCCCAACAAGGAAGTCATCTATTGGCGTTTGGGTCATCGGGATATCGGGATCCTGGTGACAAGGTGTTTACGCATTTTGGATTCGCAAACCGCGAAACCCCAACAAGGAGGAAGGTCCCACCCTGCGGCTAGTTGTCAGCACGTCGGAAAGGAGGGAAGCACCATTGTGGGGACCAGTTGTCAGCAAACCGGAGAGTCGGGATTCGAGGAATCGGGAATCCCGTGGGCAAGTGTTTTGCAGCATTTGAAACCCCGTAGCCCCGACGAGGGATAAGACTGCGGTCACAGGGACAACGGTCATATGGGCCAAAGCCTATAGCCAGGAATTCTAATGCGTAAAGGGCGCGTAGGGATTCGAGGAATCGCGAGTCCTAAGGGCATGTGTACTTCGACACTAGAATGCTCGAAACCCCGATGGGATTTATGACTGCGGTCATATAGAGGAGGTCATGTAGACAAAGGCTTAGCCTGGAGGGCTAACGGGAAATTGAGTGCATCGGGATTTCAAAGCCAGAAACCCCGACGAGAAGGAATATAAGGCTGCGGTCTTGTGGAAAGCGGTCGCGTGGACTAAAGGCTTAGCCAGGAGGGGCTAAGGCAACAAAGGAGCGGATCGAGGATCGGGGATCGGTAAAACAAATTGTTTGAACATTGCAAGTGTCAAAATCCCGATAGGAGGAACCCCGATAAAAAAAAGGCCAGCGTTGATTCAGAAGAAAGGGAGACCCAGTGTTTAGTTGTTGTGGGTGGAAAATTTCCTGATAGGGAAATAAGAGAACCTTTCAGTTCTTCAGGCCGAGGAAGGGAGAAAGATCCTGTGAGCGGACGTGCCTAGTGGGCGCGCCTGCGTCATTATTGTGTATGTATAAATGAAGAATTAATTATTTAACATCCTGGATGGGTGTTACATATGGTATCAGAGACCGGTTTCAAAACTGAAACCTGGGCTTGAACACCCACAACAGAATTTTTTCTTTGTGCCAAT
Source organism: Picea engelmannii (assembly GCA_009831015.1). Classification (NCBI taxonomy): domain Eukaryota; kingdom Viridiplantae; phylum Streptophyta; class Pinopsida; order Pinales; family Pinaceae; genus Picea; species Picea engelmannii. Next base: position 550,769 of record ML782363.1, on the reverse strand, counting down.
TCGGGTTGTTACACCTTGCAATCCTACTGATGATCAAACTTTCTTCCTCTTCACACCAGGGGGTTTTTCTGCATGAGCAGTCCTCTTCTTACTCGAAAGAATGCATGTTGGTTCCTTTTCCCCATCTAAAGAATCAACATCCCTTGTTTTGTTTCCCAAGGAGTCTAACAGATCAATTTCATTCGTGTTTTTCCCACCAAACAACCCATTAGAAAAGTCTCCCAACATATGATCCATTTACCGAACATCGCAAATCTTTCCCTTCGTGAAATCTTTTCTCTCAACATCTCGATCATGTACTTCCTTCTTCTCAGGTTTATCACTATGTGATTCTGTTTTGACACCTTCAATCCTAAGAGGCGTTTCAGTAATTGATTGGTAGAGTGGAAGTGTCAAAGACTCCACGGATTTCAGATGCAAAGACCTAATGTTCTTCCACTTTCTTGGAATAACCAATGCAAGACCATCAATCACAGTAATGAAATTCTCCACAATTTCGTTCCTTCTCTGAGAAACCCTAGCTACTTTAACATTACAACATGTATTGTTCCCAACGTAGAGAAAATTTGAAATGCAAGCGGACTCTATCTGTCCCCTCCATTGCTTGTGGGGAAAATACACACGGATGGGATGCTTTTTATTCTTTAAGAAAAAAAAATTCCCGAACAACTTGGGGAGAAGGGGAACCATGGATTTACCGACCAAGAACAGATCAAAAGAGTCACAAAGATTTCGCTTGGCCTCAAATGGCTTGTAATCAGTCTTGATCTTTGAGTATTTTAAGACCTTTGAAATGGGTAAACCCTCCTCCTTAACTGTGTTATTGGCTATCTCAGCATTTAAACCTTTTACTCTATCATCAATAATCAAACGGATCTCTTGGCTTCCAACCACGAGAAATAGGGGATGAGGTACTAGGATTCCGTAAGGATTGAATCTTGCACTATCCGGGATCCTTTTTAGTGTAACGACCAAATAAAGAAAGTCGCCATGTTCTAGAAGTTGAAGTTTCTGATGCTTTTCCTTCGACTTGGCCCATTTCAAGAGCAAATCCACTGGGTTTTTTTTCAACTGTTTCATCGCTTACTCCAGATGGGAATTTGGGTTTATTGTTTTTGTTTTTTGTGTTCTCCATGGAAACTGAAGCAAGAAAATTTGAATGAAGGAAGACTTAAATCCAGAACTTACCAACAATTTTAGTGGATGTGAATCATATTTAAGAAACCTGACAATTTGTTGAGTGTTAAACCCTTCAAAACCTAGAGCACTTCACCAAAGTCACCTTGGACCTGAGAGTTCCATTGCTTTCAAAACCAATGATGAATCTTTATCAATAAAGTCGAAATACCTCTTGGATATAATTTCCATCCCCTTGTATTTAGGAGTTTCAACCTTCTGTGAAGCTTCCCACCTTTCTGCCAATCCATCACCTTCCAATGTCCTAACAACTTCAGACATCTTCGGGCAATTACCAGGATTAAATCGAGTGCATAACAGCACTACCTGCACCATCTCCTCAAGTTCAACTCTGTCATAATTTGGTTTAATATCCTTGTCTATCATGATGTTAAGCCTATTCTCCTAATGTAATTTTTTTTTAACCCAATCAAGCATTACTCCTTTCTGGTTTGCTGCCCGACCAAAATCCAAAGCCTTTTGCCCATATTTCTCTATGTGATAAATTGAACATTAGATATGTGTAAATAAGTGAGAAATTATAAATACCCAGTTACATCATATCCATTATTTTCATGAGCATGTAGTAACATGCATAGGCTTATAGGATATGTTTAACGTATATTGTTGTAGATTACTTAACAACACAGTGGCCATAAATTGTCAGATCCCTTTGAAGACGTATATCTACAATCCTCAATGAAGATTAATTTGTTGTGAGAGGATATTACCCAAATACCTCGCAAGTGTTTCTAGAGACGTGTCTATCTGTAGTTTATGTCAAACATAAACACGTTGGCATGTAATAAATCCAAACTCTTGACACTAGATCACAAATTAAGAGATTTGTATACAGAAATTATTACTGCAAGTGGCATGATTGTGTGGTGAACACATCATAATGCTAGAAGTGACAAGTTCTAAGATTTTATATTATTAAATTGGTCTCTTATACCGATTGTCAAAACTTCTGACAGGTTGTGTGAAAGGTGTTTTAGCCTAAATTTTTGCATGAATGAATTGGACTCTTACTTTTAGAATGTTGTGTATTGACTTCCTGCATTAAATTTCTCACTTAATACTGGAGGCCATTTATTAATATGATAGAAGACACGCAATGTGATGGGTTACTTAAGAACCAATGCATGTGGTTGGTTATGACCTTGAGTAATAGGGTGAGGATCGAGCGAAACCTTGCCACATTACAATAACATACCTATATGTTAGTAGCTCATCTCTCAACGCTCACATTCTTTATGTCCCGTCGCAAGTTATTAAATCCATGTTCTCCCTCATAATTTGGAAAGTATTGGTCAACATACATTCAAACCCTTCTAGTGTAGGAAGTGAGACTACAGACATTATTGTCATGAATCGTATTGAACATGTTGTTGAGATCATGAATAGCTTAACATAATAATCCATTCCTTCTTGGCATATAGGATATTTTATCCTCTATAATACACAAACAATTGTGTTAATGTTGATTCTAAAATAGTTTATAAAATTGTATAATACCTTGTTAAAAAAAAATAGACACTTTCAATTTCTATTTCTCTAGATTCAATCTGGAGTGAACATGGCGATGACCATTGACCACCCCAACTCACTCAAATTGCAATGAGATTTCCATTGATAACTATTGTCTGTGAGGGATTGTGAATATAAGTATGCCTGCTAACAATTAAAGTTAAAACACACGGATTGCTTATGAGTAAAGGCATGAAAGCAAATGAACATCCTAGCCGACCCACGAGTGAGACAAGTATTAATTAACAAGCACTTTAGAGTTAGATATATATATCAATACGCATTAATGATGGTAGTGATCTGAGTGGATATGTAAGAGCGTTAATGGAAAAACATCAACATCATATTAAAATATTATTATCATTATGAAATTTTAGGAATTGATCCAAACAAAATAAAAATAAAATAAAATTCATAAAACATCCCACAAAACATCATTATGGAATTGAATTAGTTCAGAATTATGAAGATTAGGTAAAGAGTTTTTAAATATCATCCAAATATAAAACTGAAATAACCAAAAAAAAAAATATATATATATATATATATATATATATATATATATATTTATTTTCACAATCACAAAATTTCATATGTTACTGTTAAGGTTGGCCAAAATTTGTTATAAATATAAATAAAACCTCAATAATGTGCAAAATTTTAAAAACCCTCTTATATCAAACTTTCCAGCCATACATTTATAACAATTTTGTCCATTAATGTGAAGTAATGACAAATCTCTCTGTACTTGAATATTTTCATCAGGTTTGGGTATTGATAATCATATATTTATTTATTTACCCACTTCTCATACTTGTATTTATTTCTCATTACTTTAATATAGACTGCTCACTCTACGTTTTGTTTTTCAATATTAAAGTGCTCACTCCGCCGCTTTTCAACTTTGTCTTTACATAATATAAAGAATTGTGAAATATACAGATAGTCGTCAAAGGAGAAAGAATAATGAAATATTTTGCGACACAAAACGGCATAGTTGGTAGTTTTCAAATTCCAAACATGGACGTAGTCGCCTTTGATCCATGGTAGATCAACGTAGTAGGTGTTAAGTCATCCATCATTTAACTTACTATTTCTATTTTAAATGTATAAAGTTTTAATATTAAATAATATTATTTATTTATATTACTTACTATTTCTATTTTAAATGTATAAAGTTTTAATATTAAATAATATTATTTATTTATATTGTATATAATATATATGGTTAATTAAAATTGTTTAATTAAAATTGTTTTTATTTTGAGAAATAATAATAAGAAGAAGAAATGTGAAGTAGATGTCTCTCCAAAGCTAGATTGTAATTGGTTTTAGGTTGATGCAAATACAAGAGTTTTGGAATAATAGGTCCTTCATGCTATTATGTATTTTAGTTTATTTTTTCTTACTTTTTATTATGTTCAATGAGTAAATGTTATGTTTTTCTTTATTAACTTATGGAGTGTGATATGTAGTTATTAGGTTATTTTCTAGTTATATGTGGAATGAGTAAATGTTATGTTTTTCTTTATTAACTTATGGAGTGTGACATGCAGTTATTAGGTTATTTTTTTAGTTATATGTGGTTATTGTGTGGTTTTCTAGTTGATCTATAAGATTTATGATTGTGGAGTAGTATATGGATTATGTTGGAATTATACTAGAAGATAAGGAATCTTATTTTTGTTTTTTGTATGATGAATGATTTCTTTTATGAAATTTTGAAATGCTACTTTTAAACTAATTTATTAAGTTTTTATTTGTAGTCAACTAATTCATATTGTACAAATATATGAGCTTAAGATGTTACTCGATATGTAAGAAATAGTGATATGGTGAATAGTGATTAATATACATTGTGTTATGTGTGTTAGTACTATAATTGTGTTTTTAGAACCACCCACTTCAAGTTTGGATATCTTATAAAATCTTAAACATTGTGTTATGTGTGTTAGTACTATAATGGTGTTTTTAGAAACCACCCACTTCCAATTTGGATATTTTATAAAAATTTAAGGTGAATGAAATCAATATCAAAATGATATCAAATAGTTTTATATTAAGATATTAAATTTTATAAATGTAAATTACATATCAAACAATATTACTAATATAGAATATAAATTAATCATATATGGTTAGGGTGTTTTTGACCATAAGGAAGTAACATGTGCAATTAATGAGGATATATATAATTTTAATTCAATAACAATTATAACTATAATAATTTTAATTAAGATTTAAGGAGCAACAAAGTAATGTTTTGAATTTTATGAGCTATAAAGATATTGGTAATAAAAAAAAAAAGGGCCATGTGGATGAGAAAGATATTATGGTTGAGGCAAGAGAGTGCATACTAGTGAGAATCTCCTCATATTGGAAGTGTATCAAAAGAGTAAGCAATAGTAAAATATGTTGTTAGAATAAATCAATTAGATTAATTAAATGTGTTATATATATTTAAAGTATAAATGTGGTGCATGGCGTTGTGTAGTTGTTTAGCTACCTTGTTGTGGAAATAGGGCGGCATCAAGAGTATAAGTCCATTGCATTGCAATAGGGAAACCCACTTAAATCCCAATTAAATGTCCTTCACCAAGAACCATGATAATAATAATAATAATAATAATAATAAATAAATAAAAATAATGACATTCAACCCAAGTCACCATAAGTGTGGGTTTCATGAGAAATTTTAATACATTCAAAGCATTACCAAAGTACATGGCATTGTGAGCAACACAACAACGGTAAGCATAGAATTATGTAATCCCTTAAAGGTAGAGTGTGGAATCTATTTCTTAGAGTACATAATAGAGAACTCAAAGTGAAAATTATAATTAAAGTCCAACTTGATATGTTTAAGGTTTGGATGATCATATTGAAACAAATCTTGTAACCGAAAAAAAAGAATTGTTGATGTGGGAACATTGTGTAAGGCCTTTAGTAAATTTGATTTCGAATGAAAACATAGTCATACACAAGGTTTGTATCGATCACAATGGAGAATATAACCTTAGTAATTTATTATTGATATAGGAATGTTCACTAAATCGCTTGTGAGCATGGTACTCATTACATATATGGACATTTGTAGTAGTGTATTCTTGATAATCCTAGACTAAGGTGAAGAGATTCCTACACTCGACATTCTACTTGGTCAAGATCTAATTTTTATGATTTAAGAGGAAGAGTGATTGGGGACGATGACTAAATAAACCATGAAGTGACAACATCAAATGACAATCAATTAGCAATATCTTAGTCAATATTCCTAAGCACATTCGTATTATCAACCTAAAGAGATAATCAAAGTCAATAACGATTGATTATAATTATCAATATATCTCAAGCGGAATTGTATGTATGAATTAATGCAAATTATGCCGAACTCAATATAATATTCACTTAACTAGAGAACAAATGATGAGATAAGGTTCAAATGGTGTCAAACTAGTAGACAATAATTTAAATATGGAACTAAAAAAAAAAAAAAAAATCTATAAGAGAAGAGTTTATTTTCATTAATTAAATTACAAGTGGTAATAAAATAGAGTTGGGACATAGTAAGGAGCCTACCAAATAGGGGTAGTGCAATCAAGATATTAATATATTCAACACAGTTTAACCAGGTGAAGGTCCAATCAAACTAGTATAACATAGGGTTTGCTATCATGGAAGACATATATAAGTTGTGTCAAGAATTATTCCCTCATATTGAGATTGACCATAACTTCGAGACGAAGTTTCTTGAAGGGTAGGTGTATGTAACGCCCCATATTTTGGCCTTAGGTAATTAGAACTTTGATTTTTCTCATCTTAGTAATTCATTGCTTAACAACTATTTGGACTCAACAATGTTGATATAGACATGTGACAAGTGTACATCTTGACCTGTTTATGTGTTAGATACTATTATTTTTCATTGTTATATGCTCATGATGATGATAACTCTTTGATTTGTTTAAACATGAAAATTAAGATATGGAATTTAGGTACATGGATATCGACTCAAAGTTATGTTGTGAATGCATAACAGATGCAAGCCATGATAAAAAAAAAAAACATATATTTCTTAATTGAACGCCAATACAGATATGGATTCTTATATGAAATTATGATGTATATACATAGATATGAGTTATTGGTGAACTAACCTACAGGTTGATGAGCGATGTGATAGAAAAATGACTACAGTGATGAGGTAATATGGATGTCGTAGACATCAAGACGATAGTGTATGTTATAAGTTGTAATTATTATTTTATGATTCAAAATATTGCTATGATTTGTGGTAAGTGTGGTTTTTACAGGACACACAACTTTCCCAAAGTGGTTGTTTGATGACGTGACTCTAAGAACAGTAGTTGCACAGTATGGCTTGATGTAGGGTGTTGACCCTAGTTCTATGAGGAGGGGTGAAGGTATTTCCCATTGTTTATCCTCTGAAATCTAGAGTCATGGGAGGGTTGTGTGAAGCCACGCTCCCCTAGACGTGTGATGATGACTGCTAGTTTCCTGTTGGGGAAGCTTGGTCGAGATGTATGACACTTCTGCATACGGGTTCTATCTGGAGTTAGGCCAATATAGTTGACGCTCCATCTTAGTCCAACAGAGGAAAGGATGGGATGGAAGATGGAAGTAGGTTAGGAAGGAAGGATGCTTCGATGTTAGTTGAGAATACTGATTGGGGATATGAGATGCCACTATTGTTTACTTACTTGGTTCCTACCATGTTTAAAACCCTCTTTGATTTCCTATTGAAATTTTAAGTGTGCAATGAGTTATTGATGAATTGGTGTAATTTAGTTCGTTAAGATTATTAAATGACACATTACTTGATATGTTGTCCTACGTGTCTTGGTGATCATATAGGAACTATGCACTAGAGGCAATGATTGTTTATCGTTAGTACATGCATGAGATATGTGTCCGCTAGCTATGCACACATACCCTACCCATGTACACTAGTATAAGTAATTAATGTATTAATTATTAAAGTAAATTATTAACTATTTAATTGAATGTTTATTGAATATGTAAATTATATTGCATACAATTATCTAGAAGCATTAAATACCTTTTTGACTTTGATAGATGGTGGGTGTGATGAATTAAATGAGCATGGTGGGGTGTTATGTACATTTTGGGGAAAATTATCAAATAACATTTATTAGCTGCATGAGAATAAAGACTTTTTATTTTATTTATTGTTGTTTAATGCAAGTCATTTATATTTAGTTTTATTTTAATATTTTCCCAAAATATCTAGATAAGGGAGGTTGATGGATAATAATGAGGGGATTGAGGAGACTTGGGGGAGTGTGTATGGAAACTTGATAAATAGGGAGAAGAAGTAGAGAGGAGGGGGAGGATGGAGAGGTTGAGCATGATGAGGGGTTGTGAAATTCTTGGAAGTTATGATTCTTGTGATAGTTTTCTTTGAGCATTTGTGCTTTGTTGTTCTTGGAGTCACGAGCATAGAGGACCAAGAAACTGAAAGGTTTCTTGGAGCTAAGAAGTCGGCTAGGCTCCTAGTTGGCAGGGAGAATTATGTTGTTTCACTTTGGGAAAGTGGGAAAAGAATGCTAGGAAGCGCCTAGGACTACATTACAATCGATGAGATTCGACAAACTAAGGAAGAGGTATTTTTCAATTGTATTTTTTGTTGATATTTTGTATATACTTTTGTTTTAAGTTGCAAATCTTAGAGTTAACCTATTACTTATACCATCATGCTATTTAGATTTATCATTGAGCAAATGTAGAAGAAATGTGTCAATGAAATGAAATTATGTTAAAGCAAAGTTGTTATTGTGTATGTATAAATGAAGAATTAATTGTTTAACATCCTGGATGGGTGTTACAAAAAGCAGGTTGGAAAATGATTTGAGGAGCTTGGATATCCCTCGGGAGAGTAAACAAAGCTTGCATATTGTTTTGCATTCATTGCAAAACTTTATGGATGCATATCAAAAGATGGGGCCAACCACTGACAGTTTTATCGATTTGATGAGGTGGCGAAAGTCAGAGGTAATGGGACCTGAAAAATGGGAGGTAGTAAAAAATAAAGTTTCAAAAGAAAACGCAATTTCGATGTTCAGTTTCAAAGATGGGACAAAGTGAAAGATGTTGAAGGTGCAATATTTTAAGCACCCCAACATAGCAGGACATTTGTATAACAAATTTTTGGCAGCATATGAGAAATTGTCGTGGAACGATGAGGTTCCACATTATTTTGCTAGACACTTTTATGCAGATTTTTTTCTGGACATGCACCCTAATTACACTAGTCTACTGTTTGATTATTATGGGGTTGGTAAAGGACAGACATATGATCGAAAATGGGCATATTGAAATGAGACATTGCAGATCCCTCCACAACCTTTAGTATCTCGACCAACATGGGAAGTTTCTTCACATTCAGAGGTGTGAGCTTCATGAGAGGTTTTAAAAGAGGCTAGGAATGTAATCGGGGAAAATTTGAAATCGATTTTTTATGGTGTTCATGTTAGTTTGAACCGTCAGTGAGCGGAAGCAATTTCTCGGACCATTTTTGTTTATAAAACAGATGCGGAGTTAGATACCATGTCAGTAGAAGATCTTGAGTATGCAAAAAAAATTCGTGATGGTTGGAAGGAGGTCATTCATAATGATGAACCAAACAACAAATTGGTATGTGTTGTAATTAGTAAATTTTTGACACATTTTAGGATAGTTTACTTCTAATTCTAGATCTAGATATACATCATTATCTTTATAGAAATAATTGAGTTGTTATTGTCATTAATTACAGTTTGGAAATATATTAAATGAATCTCCAGTAAATAGGGGACTTGATTCCACAAGTTTAAATTTGGATGGGTTGAATCAGGTATGTGTTTTCTAATATCCACAGATGAGCACTTTAGTTGTCTAATCTTCAATCTTTTGAATACGATCAACAACATGACATTTATAATTTTGTATAATTGTAAACACATTGAATCCTAGATTTAATTCTTAGTTGTGTTGTTTACAGATCCCTATTCCATCTCCTACTACTTGGGCAGGCTTGTCTCAATTCTCATTGGGAGAATTTGAAGAGGGTGGGAGTTCACAGGTATCATTGCATGTTGAAAACAAATTTAGTTATATATTAAAATTGCAAATTGTCATTTAAATTATTAATTTAAAATAAGAATGTCTTAAACAACATTTAATTTATTGAATCATAGGTTGACACATCATAAGCATTACATGTTTCAAAATTTAACACTACAATTTAATGTGTTAAAATCATTTAAATTTAATTTTCAAATTTGAAATGTGTTATATAGGATAATGTGGAGAAGAGAGTACTTGAAAGTGTGCTTGAACAAAATGTGGAGAAGAGAGTGTGGGAGATTGGGATTGAGGAGGAATCATCCATACCTGGGAAGGATGTGTATATTCATGATGATTCATAAATGTATGTTCATTGCACATTAGTGAATTTTAATTTTCTTTTATGTTGGGGTTTTATATAAAAGTGTTCAAGCTTATTTTTGTTGAATAAGCTTATATTTGTTTCTTTTTTCAATTTTTTGTTTTCTCAAATTTTTAGTTTAGCATTTTTCTATTCATAGGGTTACTAAACTAGTGTTTATATAACTTTTCAACACTTTGATCAATTATTTTGAAATATATAGAACCCCTATATAAGCTTATCGTTGTATTAAATGGTAAATTCAAGCTTATTTATGTGTAGATCATGATGAAGACCTCATTTTGAACTTGAACATTTGATTATTTGAGAACATACTCTATCCCACATCGAAAAATGGGAAGTTTCTAAATTTTCTTCGATTGCATTCCTTGTCTTCTTATCCAAGAATGGCGTAGTATGGACATTTGTGTTTTTTGCATATAATGAAGTGAATTCCTTCTTTCCAGGGTATTGTCAAACTCTTAACTAAATTGGTTACTAACCACAAAAACCAACATTCAAGTAGATTTACAAATAAGCTATGTACGTGCATGATCTCACTTATGTTTAGATTATGACGAAAGCATATTTCAAAGAGCATTTGATTATATGTAAAATGAATACATCCCAAATATGAAAGGTTTAAATGGTTTTTGAAGAATGACTTAATATATGTGCAGATTTGTGTTTTCTTCATGTACATGAAAGATTATATGAGAACATTTATTCCACCGCAAAAAGAGGAGATAAGTATTTTTTGGAACTCACATATTTTATATGTGAGATAATATGTGAGTTATCTCACATATAATTTCAAAGAGCATTTGATTATATGTAATATGAATGCATCCCAAAGATGAAAGATTTAAATGGTTTTTGAAGAATGACTTAATATATGTGCAGATTTTTGTTTTCTTGATGTACATGAAAGATTATATGAGAACATCTATTCCACCGCAGAAAGAGGGGATAAGTATTTTCTGGAAGAATGGTTTTTAAAATGGATATTTGTGAACTTTCATAGATATAAGTAATTTCTTGGAAGAATGGCTTAATATGGAGATTTATGAATCCTTTAATTTGAAAGTGCATTATGGAAGTTGATTATATGAGAACATCTATTCCACTACAGAAGATGAGAGAAGTATTTTACTGCTGAGGAGAGTAGTATTTTACTTCTGAATAAATAAGATCACCTGGGATGAGAATTTCACCTGAAGGATTTGGGACTTTATCCACAAGGAGATAAGTATTTTATTGGAAGAATGACTTAATATGGAGATTTGTGAACTTTCTGCATACACAGTTCTATATTTATTTTCAGATTATTATCTAACTCTGAACACAAAAATTTCTTACCAAGAACACAATTTTTCTCTTTAAAATTTTTTAAGATTTTAGATAAGATTTTACAAATTGTTTAAATCATGTATGCTTAATGTGGAGAGTAACTATTTGGAAGTTTTGGGACTTTGTGATGGAAGTTTGGTTTAAAAAAAGTGTCAAAAAAAATGTAATAAAAAAAAAAAAAAAATCATAAATATGTTTAACTTTGGTTGGGTATATTATTATTTCTTATTGTTTATTTAATATTTAATTAAAGTATATATATTAATATTTGTTATTTATTATTATTATTATTGTTTTTTATTGTTACAGATGTTTACATTATATTTGGTGGAAAATATGTTTACATTATATTTGGTGGAAAGGAGTATGTTAGAGGATGAGACTTAACTCTTTTGGTATGTATGTCAATTTTGTTTTAATCACAACTTGTTTTATTTATCTAAAATGGTACATGTGTACATTTTATTTTAAATTTGTACATATATTTTATTGTAAATTTTTAATTTTTGAATTATGTTTTCTTTTGCATGTTTGAGTTGTAAATTTTTAATTTTTGAATTATGTTTTCTTTTGCAGGTTTGAATTGCAGGTATGAAGTGATCTATCTTAAAGCAATGGCTTAGAGTCTAGAATTTTGGAGTTAAATGTCTTAGTTTTTGTTATCATCCTAAAATGGATGTGGAACCTCTGTATTTGGCAGTATAACTATTCAAACTTTGATATATATATATATATATATATATATATATATATATATATATATATGAAACTCAAAATATCAATTTATCGTCTCATATTTGATACTATTAATTTATGTTAATTTCTCAAAATATCAATTTATTGTCTCATATTTGATACTGTTAATTTATGTTAATTTCTCAAAATATCAATTTATTGTCTCATATTTGATTTTTCAAAAGGTTAATTTATGTTTTGCGATACTGTGTTGAAATAAAAAAATGTTTTATTTCATTTTATTTATAAACATTATTGTATAAACATCATTGTATTATGTGAAGTAGAGTTGATTCTGTGTGGAGATGATTGTGGAGTGATGGGAGATCTGGGTAGTTATCAAATTATAGTTTCTAACTTATAATTTAAATTTTGTTTGATTTGAAAATATAGTTGAAAATAGTCAAAACAAGTCGTCAAATTTTATAGTTTCTTAAGAAATTTCACAATGAAATGACAGTCCAACACTAAAATGGTTATGTTAGTCTTTGGTTTATTTTCGAGCTTTCAATATATTTATTCAAGAAAATGTGAAATAAAAATTATAGTTTCTAACTTATAATTTAAATTTTGTTTGATTTGGAAATATGGTTGAAAATAGTCAAAACAAGTCATCAAATTTTATAGTTTCTTATGAAATTTCACAA